>JASANB010005660.1:0-27340 GCA_030248155.1 Sabatieria punctata
TTAAACTCGTTTAAACTCCAGGCTGCCTCCACGCAGTCTGCGGTTTTCGCCAAAGCTAGAGTGAGTGTGCCCCCAATTATTTGGAAGCTGGCAAGCAGAGACAAAAACCATGGAAGCTGGCAAGCACAAATAAAAATGCACTATAAGGAGGCAAAGCACAGCTGGGGAGCAAGTGTGGCTGGCAGCAGCTGGGCAGCTAAGAAAAGCGTAATATGGAGGCGGTGCCTAAATTTATGCCAGAGCACGCACGCCTTTGTGCTCCGAAAAATCACCTTGGCCGGTGTATTACACAATTATTGGCAAGCGGCAAATAAAAACCGCAGGCGAATTAAACTCGAACATCACGTCATCTTCGCAAAAGACGCTCGATCTGGAAATGGACGCTCGACTGACAGATCGGTTAGCAAGGCACTACAGACTGATTTTAAAAACATTACACCAAAAAAGCAGCAAACTGTTTTCAATTCTAAAAGCTAATAAATATTATTTTGAAACATGAATCAAACTGGTTCTCGTTGCGCAATATAGAACAACGAAAACTTTCGTTTGTTCGAGCACGCCATTCTAAATTAATGACTCGGCGTGACGTGATTGGTCAAGTTACATATTAGTAATTAACAAAGAGCATAGTAGCAGAAAATATAGTTCATTGTTACTTTGTGTTCACTGGAGATCGGTCGTGTCTGCAGTTATGAGTTTGGATGCAGAGTTGGATAAACTGTTGGGAGAGTTAGTAGAGAAGCCTCCGGAAAATACTTTAGCGGTTACGTCAGAAAAAGTAGACAACGAGTCGCAAACGCCAGTAACAAAGCCGAAGCGAGAAACTAAGCAGAGTGTGAAGAAGCAACCAAGAATCAACAAACAAGCGGCACAAAAAGTTGCAATTTGTGCAAAGTGTGCTGCACAAATGAACGCCGCCGCAACAGACAGTGAAGCATGGACGTGGGTTGTGCCGGTGCCATCGATTACCGTAATCCCTACAATGCACTACGTGCCGGCGGCAGACCAAAGCCAACAAGCCAAGAAAATCTGAAGCTATGAATACGCAAACTCTGTTGCACCTGTGCAAAAACAACTACGTGTTGGCACATTATTTTGAGGGCGTTTTTGCTAAAAACACTATGCCGAAATCGGTGAATCGGCCCGCAGCATTAATTGTGAACACAGACAGTAACAGTTTGCCCGGAACTCATTGGATTGCTGTGTATATTTCTCACGAAGGAGTGGGAACTTATTTTGATTCGTATGGCCGATTTCCATTGAAAGAATTCCATTCCTTTTTGGATAGAAACTGTGACACTTGGAGCTATGTTGCCAGACCTGTGCAAGCACCTTTCTCTACTACTTGCGGTCAGCATTGCGTGCATTTTCTCTATTGTATGGCTAGCGGGTTGAGAGTAGAACAATTTATGAATAAGTTTGGCTCAAATTTGGTTCAAAATGATAAATTGGTGATTGATTTTATAAAGAAAAAATTCAAAGTGGAGACTGAAATTGTAGACGCAAATCTGTTACTGAATCAAATTTGTAGAGCATTGACAGAAAATGAAATAAATACTTTATTTTGAAATGATAGCTACAAGTATTACCACACAGCAAGCGGCCGCGGCAGCCGCTATTGTCAACCGAGTGCTACCGTTATGAAATATCGCAGTATCTTTTCTGCAATTCTTTGAGTTGTAATAGTCAATGAGTCCTCTCCATTTGCCCGGTTGTTCCTGAATCCAACTGTCCAATATTCCATTGCAATAAGTAGCCAAGAATCCCGCCACATGATTGCTCGTTGGAATCATTTCGCGTTTCAGACCATGCACCATCAACGCTCCCGTGAATGCGAACAAATGCACAATGCGTTCCCAACTGATTCCTTGTATGAAAAGTATGTCTGAGAGAACGCAGTAATCGGGAAAACTGGTGGTTATCGACAAACGCATTCGTGCCACCAATCGCTCAATTTCAAATTGATGTTCTTTTTCATACTGCGCTGCCAACGCTCTCATAGTGAGTCTGACTTCATCAACTGGTGGCCTTAAGTCGGGACAGTCGTACCACGGCACACCACTTTCCTGAGTGTACCATTTCAGATAGTCGTAGGCCATAAAGTCATTCGCCGCATCGCTCTCATACAAATCCTCATCGTCGGACTCTCTGTTGTAATATTCATCTGTGTCGTATTCGCTCACGCAATCTATGTCATCCAGGCAATACAGACCGTCCATGGCAACCGACCGCTTCCTTACAATGCTTAGCAAACACTGAATGCTTGTGAATCGATAATCCTAAGTGGGCGGAGTTTGAAACAGCCAACCAATCAGCAGATGAACATTGCGCAATCTTGTGCAATAATGATTTTCGTGTCAGGACACTACCACTTACCTCACGATTTTCTTGATAGGGCCTAGTCCTGAGAAAACTGGTCATTGTTGGTTTTGAGGAGCTGCCGAGATGTCGCTTGCTGAAAAGTGTCCCAAACGTTTCAATACGATGAGCAGAGACCAGATCGCCGCTTGGCTATCTGAATTCAACAAAACTGTGTACGCTCACTTTGTGCAAGTGAGAGATGGAACCCGATCCGTTGTGTCGTTGCCAGCTAGCAAGCTGGAGACCATGTCGATGGTGATCAGTTACACGCAGAAGAATCCTGCGGACAGAATGCCTGCCATGTTGCACTTGAGAAATCCGAGGGGCGTTGCTACGGAGGTGCAACTGGTGCGAGACGATCTCGGCGACTACAGTCTTCGTCTGGTGGATGCCAGTGGGCCTGACAAGGTGTTGAAACAGATTCAGATCGCACACATCGGCCCGTTTCAAATGATGCTCAATCTGATGCAAATGAGTGCTTCGATTATGAGCTGTGCCAGGCGCGAAAAGCAGAGTAGCAAGATGACGGACACCGCAAACATGAACAATGACCAGTCCGCCAAGCCATCGAAGAAGAAAAAGCGGATCGACACTACCATCCCATCGGTAGAGGCAGCCCACCCCCCAGTAGAGTGGCCGCGAGTTTAAACTCGTTTAAACTCCAGGCTGCCTCCTACGCAGTCTGCGGTTTCCGCCAAAGCTAGAGTGAGTGTGCCCCCAATTATTTGGAAGCTGGCAAGCAAAGACAAAAACCATGGAAGCTGGCAAGCACAAATAAAAAGGCACCATAAGGAGGCAAAGTACAGCTGGGGAGCAAGTGTGGGTGGCAGAATCTGGCAAGCAGAGACAAAAACCATGGAAGCTGGCAAGCACAAATAAAAAGGCACTATAAGGAGGCAAAGTACAGCTGCGGAGCAAGTGTGGGTGGCAGAAGCTGGGGAGCAAAGAAAAGCATAATATAGAGGCGGTGCCTAAATTTATGCCGGAGCATGCGCGCCTTTGTGCTCCGAAAAAGCACCTCCGCCGGCGAGGTGCATTTCATAATAATGTGTAAGAGGGCGAATTAAAAACGCAGGCGCATTAAACTCGAACATCACGTCATCTTCGCAAAAGACGCTCCGTGTTGAAATGGACGCTCAACTGACAGATCGATTAGCAAGGCACTGTTTCAGTATGTTTAGTAGAGTTTCTTAAAATGGCATGGAGTCAGCGCCCAGACTATTAAAAACAGAAAACTATCTCAATTCTAAAAGCTAATAAGTGTGTGGGTGGAGTTTCTACATTTCAGCTACTTTTGCCATCTGTGGGCAGCTGGTGGGGAAAGGCAATTTAGGAGTGGTCGGAAGTGTATTTCACAATTATTTGCCAGCACAACAAAAAAGAGGGAAAGTTTGAAACAGCAAACCAATTATGTCTCTAAAAGCTTATAATTGATTATCTTGAAACGTGAAACGCACTGGTTCTTGTTGCGCAATATTGTACAACGAAAACTTTCATTTCTTCAAAGCACGCCAATACAAATTAATGATTTAGTGAAGTACAAGTGCAAAAGCAGGCAAAAGCGCAAGCATAAAAGCAAGTGGAAGCGCAAATCTAAAAGCAAGTGAAAACGCAAGCATAAAAGCAAGTGAATGCGCAAGTGTAAAAACAGGTGGAAGCTCTAGTGTAAAAGCAGGTTGAAGTGCAAGTGTAAAAGCAGGTTGAAGTGCAAGTGTAAAAGCAGGTTGAAGTGCAAGTGTAAAAGCAGGTGGAAGTGCAAGTGTAAAAGCAGGTGGAAGTGCAAGTGTAAAAGCAGGTGGAAGTACAAGTGTAAAAGCAGGTGGAAGTGCAAGTGTAAAAGCAGGTGGAAGTACAAGTGTAAAAGCAGGTGGAAGTGCAAGTGTAAAAGCAGGTGGAAGTGCAAGTGTAAAAGCAGGTTGAAGTGCAAGTGTAAAAGCAGGTTGAAGTGCAAGTGTAAAAGCAGGTGGAAGTGCAAGTGTAAAAGCAGGTGGAAGTACAAGTGTAAAAGCAGGTGGAAGTGCAAGTGTAAAAGCAGGTGGAAGTACAAGTGTAAAAGCAGGTGGAAGTGCAAGTGTAAAAGCAGGTGGAAGTGCAAGTGTAAAAGCAGGTGGAAGTACAAGTGTAAAAGCAGGTGGAAGCTCTAGTGTAAAAGCAGTTGGAAGCTCTAGTGTAAAAGCAGGTGGAAGTGCAAGTGTAAAAGCAGGTGGAAGCTCTAGTGTAAAAGCAGTTGGAGGTGCAAGTGAACCTGTGTGAAAACAGAGTGGAGGAAGGAAAGAATGAACAAACGAATTAATGAACAAACAAACAAATGAACGAACAAATGAATGAATCATTTAGACTCATGATTGACTCCTTGTGAATCATGATTGACTCATTTAGACTCATGATTGACTCCTTATGAATCACGATTGACTCATTTAGACTCATGATTATTGACTCCTTGTGAATCATGATTGACTCCTTGTGAATCATGATTGACTCATTTAGACTCATGATTGACTCCTTTTGAATCACGATTGACTCATTTAGACTCATGATTGACTCCTTGTGAATCATGATTGAATCATTGGAAGCTATAGTGTAAAAGCAGGTGGAAGTGCAAGTGTTAAAGCAAGTGGAGGTGCAAGTGTAAAAGCAGGTGGAAGTGCAAGTGTAAAAGCAGGTGGAAGTGAAAGCATAAAAGCAGGTGGAGGTGCAAGTGAACCTGTGTGAAAACAGAGTGGAGGAAGGAAAGAATGAACAAACGAATTAATGAACAAACAAACAAATGAACGAACAAATGAATGAATCATTTAGACTCATGATTGACTCCTTGTGAATCATGATTGACTCATTTGACTCTTTTTTATTGACTCTTTCGATTCAATCGGTATTGCCATATGGAGATGTGTTCAATTGCTTTCTGACATACTGTACTTTTCTTTATCAAGTTAATTGACTGTAAGCCACTCTTTTGAATCATATGCATGCATGTCCATTTCTTAATGTTTTGAAAATCTGTTAACTCAGTAAAGAAGGGATTCCAATCACATAGCATTTTATGTTTCAAGTTTGTTGTAATTTTTAACAGGGTTATTACAGTGTTTGTCACTGGTCTTCTTCATCACTGTCTTCTTCATCGCCTTCATTTGGGTCCAGCCATGCTTGAATTACATCAATATTTTTCTTGATAACATTGCGCAACAGAAATTTTCGTTTGTGCCATGCTTTATCCATTGCTTCTTCTTCCTCAAAATCGTGTTCTCTTTCATACTTGTCTGCTGTATCGCATATTTGTCTGTAAGTCTTGTCTTCGTTTTGCAGGAGTTGAACAAATTTAACATGTTTTTTTATGTTAAACCGAACCAGTTCCAAAAATTCTGTCAAATGTGGTTCTCTCAAAAGCTGTTGTGGAGTTTCAAGATCTCGCTTAAACTGGTCACAACTTTCTGCAATGACCATTCGCCATAGATTTGATGTTCTGTCATCATCTGTCTCATCTTCTGATGACTCATCAGTGGCACTAACGAGTTCCTCATTTGGTTTCTCACTTTCATCAACACTGTCAGCATCAGACATTGAATTGTCACTGTCACCTTCCTCAGTCATAGCCTGAATCTTATGAAATTCTCTTTCATGTCTCGCTCTATTTGAACTCGTGAGAATGACTTCAGACAACTTTGACAGTTATACATTTTCACTTATTCTTTTTTTCAGAAGAGAAAATTTGTTTTTTCTAGAAGGTCTTACGTCACCTTGGTGAAACCTAACTGCGACGGGTTTTCGTGTTGAAACGTATATTTTCGTATGTGCACACGAAATATACACACAGGTATTCCAATATCAATAAAAAAGAGTCAAATGAGTAATATGATTAAAGGAGTAATAATATGAGTCTAATGAGTCAATCGTGATTATAAGAGTAATATAGTCTAAATGAGTCAATATGTTCAAAGAGTAATTCAGTCTAAATAGTAATTGATTAAAGGAGTAATTAGTCTAATATTCATTCATTTGTTCGTTCATTTGTTTGTTTGTTCATTAATTCGTTTGTTCATTCTTTCCTTCCTCCACTCTGTTTTCACACAGGTTCACTTGCACCTCCAACTGCTTTTACACTAGAGCTTCCACCTGCTTTTACACTTGCACTTCCACCTGCTTTTACACTAGAGCTTCCAACTGCTTTTACACTAGAGCTTCCACCTGCTTTTACACTTGTACTTCCACCTGCTTTTACACTTGCACTTCCACCTGCTTTTACACTTGCACTTCCACCTGCTTTTACACTTGTACTTCCACCTGCTTTTACACTTGCACTTCCACCTGCTTTTACACTTGTACTTCCACCTGCTTTTACACTTGCACTTCCACCTGCTTTTACACTTGCACTTCCACCTGCTTTTACACTTGCACTTCAACCTGCTTTTACACTTGCACTTCAACCTGCTTTTACACTTGCACTTCAACCTGCTTTTACACTAGAGCTTCCACCTGTTTTTACACTTGCGCTTCACTTGCTTTTATGCTTGCGTTTTCACTTGCTTTTAGATTTGCGCTTCCACTTGCTTTTATGCTTGCGCTTTTGCCTGCTTTTGCACTTGTACTTCATAAATCATTAATTTGTATTGGCGTGCTTTGAAGAAATGAAAGTTTTCGTTGTAAATATGCGCAACAAGAACCAGTGGTTTCACGTTTCAAGATAATAATTATAGTTTTAGAGACATAATTGGTTTGCTGTTTCAAACTTTCCCTCTTTTTTGTTGTGCTGGCAATATTGTGAAATCATTCCGACCACTCCTACGCTTTCCCCACCAGCTGCCCACAGATGGCAAAAGTAGCTGAAATGTAGAAACTCCACCCACACACTTATTAGCTTTTAGAATTGAGATAGTTTTCTGTTTTTAATAGTCTGGGCGCTGACTCCATGCCATTTTAGAAATTATAAACTATGAAACAGTGCCTTGTAATCGATCTGTCAGTTGAGCGTCCATTTCAACACGGAGCGTCTTTTGCGAAGATGACGTGATGTTCGAGTTTAATGCGCCTGCGTTTTTAATTCGCCCTCTTACACATTATTATGAAATGCACCTCGCCGGCGGAGGTGCTTTTCGGAGCACAAAGGCGCGGTCCGGTATAGGACCGCTTTTTCTTTTCTTGTCCCCAGTTCTGCCACCCACACTTGCTCCGCAGCGTATTTGCCTCCTTATAGTGCCTTTTTATTTGTGCTTGCCAGCTTCCATGGTTTTTGTCTCTGCTTGCCAGATTGCCACCCACACTGCTCCCCAGCTGTACTTTGCCTCCTTATGGTGCCTTTTTATTTGTGCTTGCCAGCTTCCATGGTTTTTGTCTTTGCTTGTCAGCTTCCAAATAATTGGGGGCACACTCACTCTAGCTTTGGCGGAAACCGCAGACTGCGTAGGAGGCAGCCTGGAGTTTAAACGAGTTTAAACTCGCGGCCACTCTACTGGGGGGTGGGCTGCCTCTACCGATGGGATGGTAGTGTCGATCCGCTTTTTCTTCTTCGATGGCTTGGCGGACTGGTCATTGTTCGTGTTTGCGGTGTCCGTCATCTTGCTACTCTGCTTTTCGCGCCTGGCACAGCTCATAATCGAAGCACTCATTTGCATAGATTGAGCATATTTGAAACGGGCCGATGTGTGAATCTGAATCTGTTTCAACACCTTGTCAGGCCCACTGGCATCCACCAGACGAAGACTGTAGTCGCCGAGATCGTCTCGCACCAGTTGCACCTCCGTAGCAACGCCCCTCGGATTTCTCAAGTGCAACATGGCAGGCATTCTGTCCGCAGGATTCTTCTGCGTGTAACTGATCACCATCGACATGGTCTCTAGCTTGCTAGCTGGCAACGACACAACGGATCGGGTTCCATCTCTCACTTGCACAAAGTGAGCGTACACAGTTTTGTTGAATTCAGATAGCCAAGCGGCGATCTGGTCTCTGCTCATCGTATTGAAACGTTTGGGACACTTTTCAGCAAGCGACATCTCGGCAGCTCCTCAAAACCAACAATGACCAGTTTTCTCAGTACTAGGCCCTATCAAGAAAATCGTGAGGTAAGTGGTAGTGTCCTGACACGAAAATCATTATTGCTCAAGATTGCGCAATGTTCATCTGCTGATTGGTCGGCTGTTTCAAACTCCGCCCACTTAGGATTATCGAGCATTCAGTGTTTGCTAAGCATTGTAAGGAAGCGGTCGGTTGCGATGGATGGTCTGTATTGTCTGGATGACATAGATTGCGAGAGCGAATATGATACCAATGAATATTACAACAGAGAGTCTGACGATGAAGATTTGTATGAGAGCGATGCAGCGAATGACTTTATGGCCTACGACTATCTGAAATGGTACACTCAGGAAAGTGGTGTGCCGTGGTACGACTGTCCCGACTTAAGGCCACCAGTTGATGAAGTCAGACTCACTATGAGAGCGTTGGCAGCGCAGTATGAAAAAGAACATCAATTTGAAATTGAGCGATTGGTGGCACGAATGCGTTTGTCGATAACCACCAGTTTTCCCGATTACTGCGTTCTCTCAGACATACTTTTCATACAAGGAATCAGTTGGGAACGCATTGTGCATTTGTTCGCATTCACGGGAGCGTTGATGGTGCATGGTCTGAAACGCGAAATGATTCCAACGAGCAATCATGTGGCGGGATTCTTGGCTACTTATTGCAATGGAATATTGGACAGTTGGATTCAGGAACAACCAGGCAAATTGAGAGGACTCATTGACTATTACAACTCAAAGAATTGCAGAAAAGATACTGCGATGTTTCATAACGGTAGCACTCGGTTGACGATTGCGGCTGCCGCGGCCGCTTGCTGTGTGGTAATACTTGTAGCCATCATTTCAAAATAAAGTATTTATTTCATTTTCTGTCAATGCTCTACAAATTTGATTCAGTAACAAATTTGCGTCTACGATTTCAGTCTCCACTTTGAATTTTTTCTTTATAAAATCAATCACCAATTTATCATTTTGAACCAAATTTGAGCCAAACTTATTCATAAATTGTTCTACTCTCAACCCGCTAGCCATACAATAGAGAAAATGCACGCAATGCTGACCGCAAGTAGTAGAGAAAGGTGCTTGCACAGGTCTGGCAACATAGCTCCAAGTGTCACAGTTTCTATCCAAAAAGGAATGGAATTCTTTCAATGGAAATCGGCCATACGAATCAAAATAAGTTCCCACTCCTTCGTGAGAAATATACACAGCAATCCAATGAGTTCCGGGCAAACTGTTACTGTCTGTGTTCACAATTAATGCTGCGGGCCGATTCACCGATTTCGGCATAGTGTTTTTAGCAAAAACGCCCTCAAAATAATGTGCCAACACGTAGTTGTTTTTGCACAGGTGCAACAGAGTTTGCGTATTCATAGCTTCAGATTTTCTTGGCTTGTTGGCTTTGGTCTGCCGCCGGCACGTAGTGCATTGTAGGGATTACGGTAATCGATGGCACCGGCACAACCCACGTCCATGCTTCACTGTCTGTTGCGGCGGCGTTCATTTGTGCAGCACACTTTGCACAAATTGCAACTTTTTGTGCCGCTTGTTTGTTGATTCTTGGTTGCTTCTTCACACTCTGCTTAGTTTCTCGCTTCGGCTTTGTTACTGGCGTTTGCGACTCGTTGTCTACTTTTTCTGACGTAACCGCTAAAGTATTTTCCGGAGGCTTCTCTACTAACTCTCCCAACAGTTTATCCAACTCTGCATCCAAACTCATAACTGCAGACACGACCGATCTCCAGTGAACACAAAGTAACAATGAACTATATTTTCTGCTACTATGCTCTTTGTTAATTACTAATATGTAACTTGACCAATCACGTCACGCCGAGTCATTAATTTAGAATGGCGTGCTCGAACAAACGAAAGTTTTCGTTGTTCTATATTGCGCAACGAGAACCAGTTTGATTCATGTTTCAAAATAATATTTATTAGCTTTTAGAATTGAAAACAGTTTGCTGCTTTTTTGGTGTAATGTTTTTAAAATCAGTCTGTAGTGCCTTGCTAACCGATCTGTCAGTCGAGCGTCCATTTCCAGATCGAGCGTCTTTTGCGAAGATGACGTGATGTTCGAGTTTAATTCGCCTGCGGTTTTTATTTGCCGCTTGCCAATAATTGTGTAATACACCGGCCGAGGTGATTTTTCGGAGCACAAAGGCGTGCGTGCTCTGGCATAAATTTAGGCACCGCCTCCATATTACGCTTTTCTTAGCTGCCCAGCTGCTGCCAGCCACACTTGCTCCCCAGCTGTGCTTTGCCTCCTTATAGTGCATTTTTATTTGTGCTTGCCAGCTTCCATGGTTTTTGTCTCTGCTTGCCAGCTTCCAAATAATTGGGGGCACACTCACTCTAGCTTTGGCGGAAACCGCAGACTGCGTAGGAGGCAGCCTGGAGTTTAAACGAGTTTAAACTCGAGGCCGCTCTACTGGGCGTGACTCTGGCAAGCTTTGCTTGCCAGAGTCACCGCCCTGTATGTATGTATGTATGTATGTATGTATGTATGTATGTATGTATGTATGTATGTATGTATGTATGTATGTATGTATGTATGTATGTATGTATGTATGTATGTATGTATGTATGTATGTATGTATGTATGTATGTATGTAGGTATGTATGTATGTCTGTCTGTATGTATGTATGTATGCATTTCAAACTTGCTGTCTATCATAAAGTTATACATATATTTTTGAAACCATCAATGTACTGAAGGCACACATTGGCACTCACACTGGTCAGACATTTCACAATGGCTCGATAACATTAAACCAAGTATTCCAGGTTAAAGCAGATCTCACATCATAGTAATAATAGTAGATGTGGCTGTTCTTGCAAATTGTGTTCTGACAGATTGCTTCAATAAACCTAGAATGATTTAGGGTAATGAACTATGATTGAAAACCAAAGCAGTTTTTGGTAGTGATAACATACCATGCATCCCAGTCTTCATTATCATCAGATTGTTGGGTTACGAATATCTGTAACTTTCTGATTTGTCCAAAGTCATCAAGTGTAACGGTGTGGTTTGATGATGGTAAAATATAGTACGGCAGTACGGCGACAGCCTTCCTCAGACTCAGAACATTTCCTCTTCCTTCTGTGCCTTCTAGAGTAATGTATGCTTTATGCTGCCAAAATGATACTCCAGCCCAATGAGCTGACCCAGTCAGTATTGAAACGATATGTTGACCTGTGTAGAAATGATTGATTTGTATATAATCTGTATGTGCACATTGCATGGAACTTACATTTTGATCTGATCTTTGCCCTGGCAGTATAATCCGACATGTTCTTGTAAATAAACATAGGCTGTAGCTGAGGAACTTGAACTGGTGACTTTTCGAGACTGCGAACGGAAACGAACTTTTTGATTGCCCTGAAGAAGGGTGCAGTCGAAAATACCAGTTTTACAGAAATCTCATCAGACACCTCATCACTGGTACCCATCAGATGATTCCAGAGCGACAAACAATGCAGGATGTGGCTCAGCAAATGTATCAGAACAATCTTGAGAATATTTTCACAAGTTCAAATGACATCCATCAACAACTCGAAAGGGAGGTTGATACTGAAGAAGCGATCAATAGTCAATGCATCGCAGGACATAAGCCATTAGAACCAGGTTGGGCTCTGCATGAATCTTCACCAAACATTCGCTTTAACTCGAACCAGGTGGTGGGGCTGTATGAGAAGTTTGATGAAGGTCGTACAGACCGAATGAAGCATAATGCTGGGACACTGGCAAAGGAAATGCCTTATGTTCGGGATTCTAGTGGTTAGCACATGAACTGAAACCTAATCCTAATTATTACATTCATGTACATATGTTGCAGCTTCACTTCGATTCCAGCCAAACGAGTACCTTACAGAGCAACAAATTATGTCCTACTTTTCACGCAAAGCACGCAGTGATGGCACAGCTACCAGGCCAAGAGGACCTGCACAAAAGTGACAGCGTACTCAGAGTAATAGGGACGCAGCAAATTTTCTTCATTGTCTTGTGTTATCTTTTAGTTCCTGAAAATGAAGATGAGCAACTTGGCATTGAACAGCCCCAAGATACTGATGAGTACATTTACATCTGCTGTGATGCTTACATAAATGATCACAACCATGTCAATGTTGAAGACGAATTGTGGCGCAACAGAAATGGGTGATCTGATAAGTGATCCTTGACTGATACATAGTTCAGTGGCATATGCAGGGGTGTAGGGTGGGTACACCCACCTTTGCGGCGGAGGTAGGAAGGAAAATTGACTAAAAATCAGAGAAATGAAGGAATTATGTACTCAAACTGTCTAACCATGATCTAAAACTGTCTATTTTATGATCAGAATATCTTTTAAAAGCCATTTTTAGAAGGCTAATTTCTCAAAATTTTCTCGCCCTTGTTGGGCAGGGGCCCAACCAGGCAACTTCAAAAATTTACAACCCCTCTTTAGCAAAATCCTGGATATGCCATTGATGTAGCTTAGTTTGGGTCATTGCTCACTATGAAATTCATTATCAGTTTCTAATGAATCAACTTCCTACTAAGCATAATTATACATACATACATACATACATACATACATACATACATACATACATACATACATACATACATACATACATACATACATACATACATACATACATACATACATACATAGGCATGGGATACATAGTGGTAAATAAGCGAATTTTTGGTTATCTTTGAACTTTGAGTGGAAATTTGATATGCAGAGGCATGCGTTTTTGCCACTTTCTATACACCGTTAGAAGCGCAATTCACAGGGCTATAAAATATAAAAAAATCCCGAGGGTAACTTTTTTTATTTTCGAGAAAAATCTAATTTAGTGAACTTCATCATGAAATTTTTTTGCGGATTTTTTCACATTCGATGTCGTGGTTAGAGAACGAAACAGCGAAACAGTACTACTTATGCGGCAAACGAAAGCCCATGTCATGGCGATTCGTTTGGCACCAAGCACAACGTTCTAGCTGCTTTGGATCGCAAGTGACACTCAGTCAAACATGACCTATTGACAGTCCGATTTTGATGGTTGCCCACCCTGCTTCCGAGGGCTGGCTCTGCCGGACCAGGGAACCTAGAGGGCTGTGCTCTTCAGGTTTAGCACAAGTCATCGTTAGGTACAACTTCCCCAAACCGGAGGTCCCAGGCCTGAGTTCGATTTTTCGACTTGCACATAGCTGTGAAGAACAAGGGTCGATTCTCTCGCGAACTGACTCTTAAATTTGAAACAGTAAAATGTGAACAGTGTCCACGCATTATCTCCACAAATCAGCTGGCTCAGTCCGCAAACAGAACAGTTCTGTTCTGAGCTTGAGAAACCCCTTGCTTTGACCTTCTTGACCTGTCTTCTATGTCCTGAATGTACGTAACCTAGTACAGTCCGGGAAGTATAGAACATACAATGGAAAAGATGCAAAATATGGAACCGATTTCATTTATGATTTATGACACCGGTTAAATTTTAATTACATCCATTCCATTCGACATGAACAATGGCGAACACAAGAAAGAACGAAAACACATTGCGAACAGAAGGAAGCGGTACTAGCGTAACAAAAATTATCAATACAGCTGACTACAAAAAAGCAAGCTTGGTGCGAAAACAAATTCCAAAAAGTTTTATGAACCAAAAATTAAGAATAATAATTTTTCGTTAATTCAAAGAGTACCACTTTGAAGCCTACAGGAATGATTTGTGTTACCATAGGGTTTAACATACTGACTGGGCAGCCCTCTAGGTTAAAGCGCACCAAAATTGTGAATTTCAAAAACTTGGCTAAATAAACTACTGTTGGCAAGTCCGACTGAACCTTGGCTTATTAATAGGTTTTTAACCTGAAATTTGTGGACTTGAACCTGAACCTGAACCTATTATAATTCAGCCGGACTTGAACCTGTCCCGTTTTGTTGGACTTACTCAATAGGTTCAATTTTTGAGTGAAATTTTTGAAAAAAGGTTAAATTTTTGCTTGGATTGCACAAAGATTGAATGGTTTCATGTTTTTAAACCTATTTTACAAATTGAATATGTCTGCAAGCGAAAGTACTCCGCTGTAAGGTCTAATCTGGGTCATTTACTGCAAGTAGACAGGTTTATTTAGCTCAGAAAAACTGCAATCAGTGCAAAATTTCAACACTTTTTGAAAATATCAGTGGACTTGAACCTGAACCTATTGTCCAGGTTTTTTATAAGATGGACTTGAACCTGGACTTGAACCTGAAATTTCATTGTTGGACTTGACTTGAACCTGAACCTATTTTTTAACCCCGGACTTTCCAACAGTAGGCTAAACCTGACCTTTCTTCGTAAAACCGGTAAAATAACGATTCTGAAGGTTTTCGATTTTCAAAAACACTTATGGTTAAGGTTTCTAATGTCGAAAAAGCGATTGTACATTTCTACGTATGTACACTGCGTATAATAAATCCGAAAGCTTACTTTATAACAAAATTCAGACGGCAGAGGCTTCAGAATGACAGGACAGACGGACAACTGAGTTTAGCTTTGCATTTTAACTAATCTGGGGATTTCACAGCACTCCTTTTAATTGGGCCCGAGGCGTCCCATTATGGACGAAGCAGAAATATAGAATAAAGCTGAAACCGGGACCTAGCGGACCGCCTGAAGCGGACATGAAAGGAGGAATCTGGCACAAAAGCGGGTCCAGCACGCAAAATTGATTGGAAAAGCTGGTCGCTGCATGAGACTGTTTTTTTTGCTCGTTCTAATAGATTAGCTTCATTGAGGCGTTAAGCTACCGGAAAATTGATCCGCTCATGTGAAAGACACACGACAGCAGTTGGCGGGGATATTTGCTCCTTTTAGGGATACCTTGTTCAATAGTATCGTTGCTTGCGTATGCATCTACTGATTTAACAACACAAAATACACACTATTTTTTCAATGCGTTGTACATACTGTATGTATGTAAAGCAGTGTTGTGCCTAGCTCAAATTTCTAAAACTCGGTAAGTATTCAGTAAGTAATTCCAGATTTTTTGAAATTCGGTAAGTACGAGTAAGTACTGGGTTTTTCAAAGAAAACCCGGTAAGTACTAGGTAAACAATTCAGTAAACTCGGTAAAACCTTCAACATTCAGAAATCTACAATTTATCTGAAAATGTTTACCTGATGTTTACTAGAATGCTTTTTCAGTGCTGATTGATGAGTTTAAGATAATGTAGCTCGACTTTTCAGAATTTTAATCATGTTTTGTGTTATTTCACATTAATTATAGTGCTAATTGGCATGCATGGACAGCCTTAACCCTTTGCAATGTACCTACTCCTATAGGAGTAGTTGATATGTTTCCGACAACGAGATTTCCGACAGCCCGAAATCGCAATTTCGGGTTCCCGACAGGCAAGATTTTTGGCTGTCGGGAAGTTTTGAAATTTTTCTCACCGAGTTGTCGGCAAGTTTTAATGTCGGGAACGGTTGTGGGCAACCATTATTGGATGCCGAAAAGAAATAGTAGGTGAAAAAAGAAAAGAAGTGACAGTAAAGAGTGTAATGTTCGTTTTACAGCGACAGTTTCCAGTTTCCGACAGGAAGATTTCGCGGCTGTTGGGAACGAAAAACTTCCCGACAGCTGTCGGGAACCTCCATATTCGCCAACAGCGAAAATAGACGGTCCATTACAAGGGGTTAAAATATGCACATTATACATACTGACTAGAGGATGTGAATTTAGATGAAAAGCCTGGCCAAATTGGTAGGTGAAGATTTGTTCTAATTTTCGCCATTTTCTCAGTTCACCAGACTGAAGCAAAAAAAACGTAAATCAAAATATAGCTAATAGTAGTAGATATACGTAGTTTCTACTTCTATAGTCTGATTGCAATTCTGCCGCGCAAAGAAAGATTAGGTTATGCAAGCTGTGAAAATTGCAAAAAATTGGTAAAAATTGTGTCTTTTCGTCGTTAGCAAATCTATTAGCGAAAATAAAACCGTATATTTTCTTGAACAGATGCGGCGAGCTACCTATTGCAGAAGTTTTTACTCAGTAAACAACTCAGTAAATTACCGAGTACCGAGTTTACCGATTTTTTTTCTAATTGAGTAATTCAAAATTGAAACTCGGTATTCAGTAAGTAAAATCAAGAAAAATTTTTACCGGTAAGTAAAAGTACTTACTTTAATTCAAAATAACTAAGTACCGAGTAACTTTTACTCAGTAAATTTACTGGGAACAACACTGATGTAAAGTCATTCAAAAACAGTTCATTTAATGTTTCTGAGAGGTTCGTGTTAGTTTTGCCAGTTGTTAGGCGGTAGTTACCGAAAGTTAAGGTGGGTTCACATAGTCGGTCGGCGTCGGCAACGCCATCGGCAAAATATCGGGGCCGAGCGTCGGTATAGCGGTGGAGAAAAACTGGGTTAAAACGCAATTCACATAGTCTCTTGTCGGCATCTGGAACCGGCCGGCCTACCTGATAATTACGGTATTTTGACGCCCCAAAAGTCTAGTGAGCACAGGCATTGGAGTCATTTGCGCTGTACCGGTGACAGAATGGGCCGTTCTTTGAGCTCTAACGCAGGCGTAAAGCTGCGGCAGTGTTGTGTATTTATCTACGGAGACATCTTTGCGAAATTTTTCTGAATGGAAAAGCCCAAGTTTGATTTCGGTGCTTTTGGCTCAGAGGGTGACAGCTCGATTTTCGCCTCTCGATTTCACAGAGAGCGCAGAGAAAAGTAATATGCATGCAGTGACTATCTGCTTTTTGCTTAAAACGGTTTATCTACAGCTGCTCAAGTGTTCTGGTCAGCAGTGCCGCTGTGTGATTAGCGCCTGTCCATCCCGACCAACCGCGCCTATGTGAACCGGCCGCATGCTCAGCGCACTGTTTAATTGGTCGGGAACGCTTGGCGGCCATAAAAGGTTGTAAATCGCGTCGTGGCGATTTGGGATTTGGGCAAATCATCGGCAAGTCTTTAGCCGTCTGGAACGGCTCCAGACGCACTACAGACTATGTGAACTGCTGCACGCTTATGTGTGTACTCAAATTGGGGTCGATTTCCCGAGTTGCCGCGTTGCCGACGCCGACCGACTATGTGAACCCACCTTTACATGTGCGTTGTATAAAGTTATAGTTATTATTTAAAGTTTGAGGTAAAAGACTGAAACCGTTTCTTTGCAATTAGGTTTATTTCGCCCAAACACAGAAACAAACGCAATACAAAATGTTGGGCGCTGGCATGTATTATTATGGGGCCGTCCATAAACGACGTCGTTCCAGAGGGGGGAGGGGGGGGGTCGGCTGAAATGCGACGATAGACGACGCACCAGGACGGGAGGGGGTTAGCAAAAAACGACGTCGCTTTTTTCGAAATTTTAGGGAACTTTGAATGTATTTTTGTATTTGTGTTTGAATGTTTCGATTTATGTGCATTCTGTCAAAGATTTCTACATTCAGAAAAGCTTCCCAGAGTGGCTGAAGGGATCTATTCAATTCATTGTACAGTATGCAACAAGAAAAAATGACAGTACTGCATATACTGTACTTTTATCGGGGGGGGGGTAAACGGAAAACGACGTCGCCTATAGGGGGGAGGGGTCCCCAGAAACGACGCAAGGCGATTTTGGGGGGAGGGGGGTCCGAAAAATCGGGATTTTGGAACGACGTCGTTTATGGACGGCCCTTATTATGTTGCCGAGGTAGGTCAAACATAGGCAGGCTACTAATTCTTTTTGTAAACAGACTAAGAGAATTTGAATTGACAACTTCACTAGGTAAATTATTCCATAGCCGGATGGTTCTGACTGCCAATGAGAACTTTCTACAGTTGAGGTTTCTCTTTAAACCCGGTAGATACAGTTTCTTACCATAACCCCATGTACGCATGGTTTTAGCTCATATAAAATAGTCTTGTCTTCAAAACGCACATCATTCAGTCCGTACACAATTCGATATAATACGTTGCGTTTCTAGAGTCTCCAAGTCAAATTTTCGAAATCGGTCAATATACAATAGAAACCCTGCATTTCATTTTTGTTCAGCTCAGCCGCAGTGTAAACGACCTCTGGACGCTCTCCAAAACCCTAATATCCTTTACTTTAAAAGGATTCCAGACTGGGGTGGCATACACTAATTTTGGGTGCACAAACGTTTTGTACAAGTGAAGCAAAAATCAGGGGTCGTATCGCGAAACGACTAATAAAGTTATTAGGGTAATATCACTATTACCTCTAATACAGCGGCTATTAGGGTAACAGCAAAAGATGCGCTATTAGTGCAGCGTTCAACCACTAATATCGGCATGTTGTGGATGCACCAACTGCCCTATTAGAGTAATAACTATTAGAGGGCTGGACTAACAAAAATGCAGTGGCATCGCGGAAGCACTAATAGGCTTATTAGACTAATAAAGGAGTAATAGCGCAGGAAGAAAACTTAACAGAGGTCCAGGGCGCTGTTAGCGCCTATTAGCCTATGGTGTGAAAGCTGTAAAACATGAAAAGTTGTAATTTTTTTATACGTACTAATGATGGCAGTTCAACTTGTGTATAATTACTGCCTTCGTCATCTACTGCGATCCTTTGGACAGTCTTAGCGATGCTGAACTTGTGAGGCGGTACAGGTTTGACCGACGGTCAATATTTTGGCTGGCCGACTTGCTCCGAGATGATCTAGAGCGTGCAACTCGAAGAAACCGTTCGTTGCCCACCTCCCTGCAGATCTGTGTTGCTCTTAAAGTTTTCGCTGAAGTATGTTTTAAAATTTCTGCCGGAGATCTAACTAGAATCAGCCAATCTACGTACTACTTCTGTCATCGTTCGGAGGGTGTCAACTGCTTTGTTTCATACTGTAGTTCTTCAAATTTCATTAGATACCCAAGCAGCAAAACTGACATTCAATCATCGAACCGGTCCTTCTTTAACCTGGTTGGAATCCCAGGTCCCTATTGACGGCACCCATGTGCGCATCCAAGCTCCTACTTAGAATCAGTTTGCCTTCATCAATAGGAAAGGGTTTTCGTCCATCAATGTGCAAGGTATCTGTGACGCCGACGGTCTGCTTGTGAACGTTGTGGCCAAATTTCCCGGTTCAGTCCATGACTCTAGAATCTTTACTGAGTCTAGTGTCTGTCAAAAGTCGGAAAACTCTACCTACAAAGAATGCCAACACAGTTGGTCGAGTGGTTAGGCCACCGACTGCTGTGTGCGTGTGTAGCGAGGCGACTGCACACGTTCACCCCCTCGGCGCGGCCCGTGTTAGTCGCAAAGAGGAGTCGATGGCACGTAGGCTGGCATGTGGCGCGTGTGCCAGCTGAACTTCTAAACGCGCTGACTCACTCCTCTGACCTGGTGTTGTCTGAGGCCGGCCGTCTTATCCGTGCCAATGAGGAATTGGGCGCGCCTCTTGGCCCATCTACACAGCCGTCCCCTGGGGCGTATGTCCTGGTGCAGCCAGTTTGTTATCGTTGCATGCTGATTGCTGCATCTGGGGCATGGGGCGTGTTGATTGTTCAGCCCCCGTGCCGGGTAGTATTACCTGGTTAGTTACTAACAATACTAAGCTTTAAAAAAAAAAGAATGCTTCTTGGTGATTCTGCCTATCCTTGTCATCCGTTCCTTTTTAACCCCGTATGACTTTCCGGGCGCTGCCACGTTGGCCCAGAGGCGATTCAACCGTTGCCATGCCAAGACCAGAGTAGCTTCTGTGCAGATCGGTCGACCAAGCTGGGAGAGGAGAACCACCTCCAGTTCCATTTGCGCACTCCTTTCTGTTCGAATACTCCTTCTTGACAGCCGTTTGAATATTTTCGTACTTCTGACGAACCTCTTCCCAAGTTCGCTGCACCAAACGGTTTGAAGCATTAACCCAATGCAACATACCTACGCCATTTGGCGTTTTGGCGTAATTCTTAGAAACGCGCTTCCCGACAACGAACAACTATCGGGAACCTGGTTCCCGACAACGAAAATGTTGTCCGACAGTCTCTCTTTTTTGGCTATTTTTTGTTTTTTTATTAGAAGCTTTCCGATAAGCTTCTGGAAATTTTCCTAAATTGTTGGGAATTACCAAAAACTATCGGTAAGCTCAAAAAATTGCTATTGTGAAGTGTATTTCTGTCAGTAAGCTGTTATGCCAAAAACTTTCCCGACAACAAAAAAATCGGGAACTGAAAAATTTATCTTCCCGACAGCTGTCGGGAAGCGCGCGACTTCCCGACAATTAGAAACACCGGTGTGTTGAAGGGGGTTAATGGCGGTTGTGAACTCCGTTTCTTCGTTTTCGCTGCATTTGCACGAGGCTTCGATTCATCTTGTTGGAAGAGAAAGAGAGAGGTTCTGTGTCGCTTAAAGAGTGAAGATTCGCTCCGTCTCAGCTGTCGTAAAGTTCGGTTTTCGGTTGCGTTTAGCAGGCGGACTGTCATGGTTGCTCATTCTTTAATTGGGAGCACGAGCGAGACGCAAGAAGAAAAACAAAGGATGCGCAGAAAAACAGAATAATAGTTAACTGCGAACAAGCGGTTAAACCACTAATAGTAAACTGGACCTCTATTAGTGGTTCCGCGATTCACTAATAGCGCATCTTTTGCTGTTACCCTAATAGATGCCGTTTTAGCACTAATAGTGCTATTACCTTAATAACTTTATCGGTGCTTTCGCGATATAGCCCCAAATTTCACGTTCTATATACTGTACATACATTTCCATATTCCGTCTTTAGTAACTCACTGTACTGTAACAACTCGCCTGACTGCTGTTATCGGCTATTACTCCTCTATTAGTATAATAAGCCTATTAGTGCTTCCGCGATGCCATTTTATCTCTATTATTGAGCCAGCTAATTGTTATTACCCTAATAGCGCTATTAGTGCTTTCGCGATACGGCCCCAGGATTTCTAGTACAAAAAGCCGCAAATATCAATTTTGACCAGGGATGTGAGGTGTGTTTTTTCCGGTGTTTTTTTCGTTTTTTTCCGGAAAAAAACCGGTTTTTTTCCTAAGGGGCGGAAAAAAAAACATAAATCGGGAAAAAGTCAAGCTAAAAATATCTAATTTATGTCATTTTTCATTTAAAAAATGAACTTTTGCGATGTGTAATAGACCAGACTAACTCAAAACTCTTATAAAAACAACTGAAAAGACCAAATTTGGCAATTTTAATCAAAAAGGCCAACTGCTGTAAGAAAATTTGCATATAGCGTTTATTGATGGGGCCTATCAGGCACTGTTTCATGCCTGTTTCATGATTTATGTCTATGTAAGACGGGTATTTCTGTTCTGAGAAGACTCCGGAAGGCGCTAGAAAGCGTTAGGAATCATAAAACCAGGCTAGGGTACCCAGAACTTGAGCTGGAGTTTTTTTCCGCGATTTCGGAAAAAAACCGGAAAAAAACTGGAAAAAACAGGCCGAGGTTTTTTCGGAAAAATATACAACCCTGATTTTGACCTCACTGCAGGGGGGTCCGAAAAATCGGGATTTTGGAACGACGTCGTTAATGGACGGCCCCTAAAGCTAATAAATCTCTGTTCTGTGAGTAAAGTTTTATTCGATTAGGTTGCCCATAGCAGAACTTTGACAATAATCAAAAGAGCATCACAGTAGTTTTAGCTCTACGTGACCAGTATGAGAGTAGCGGAGACAACCAGCGCCTTGCACCTAACCTCCAGGTCCATTGGAAAATAGATCATGTAAGTAACGAAGCAGTTTTTGTGTCCATGGCTGTCTTTCTTCACGAAACCGACCGCAGAACCGTTACAAATCAGCTAGAAAGATCTGTAGAACTTTGGCAAGAACAAACTTCTCATTTTACTTCCAGCTTATTGACAAGAGAAGGACGAAAACAACTGAGGAAAGGATTGGAGACATTCAGCTGCATTGCCGGCCGATCGTTGGCATCAATCAGCAAAAATCGGTTTCTCCCGGCTGTGTATTGAAGGTAGCCGATCAATTCTTGTGCAGGCGTTTTAACGCTGCATTTCTGAAGTAGATAGAAAATATAAAAAATAGCATCGCAGAGGTGCAAAAATATTTTACGATTGCACATCGATATGTTTTACCTTTGCTGTGGAATCGTTTTCAGTTACATCTTTGAGCTGCAGGAAGTATTGTTTCTGCCAATTTTGAAACTGAACCTCGGTCCAACTGTTGGCTAGAAAATACATACATACATACATACATACATACATACATACATACATACATACATACAACAACAACAAACAAAGTTTATTCAAGACAAGACTCCAACTGACCTCGGCTTTAGACTGGGAGGGCTGGGCCGATTTCCGGCTCTAATGCCCGCCCAAACAGGAATTTCGAGAAGTCCATCATGGACAACTTTGAACGAAATTGAGATACGGTTTGTGCGCCCACAATTTCAGATGGCAGACTATTCCATATCGGTATAACACGACAGGCAAAGAAATTCTTGCGTAAGTCTAGCCGACTGTGCGGCACATACAACTTAAATCTGTGTCCCCTAGTGGGGACCGGTGGAGCTACGCTAAAGAACATTTCCGCCGAAATATCCACCAGACCTTTAACAATCTTAAAGACCATTACCATATCACGTATGATACGACGCTCTTCTAAAGACTTAATTTTCAGGGCTGCAAGTCTCTGAGGGTATGAGAGCTCAGCCATTCCAGGAAGACGACGGGTGAAAAGGCGTTGAACTCTCTCAACCAAGTCTACATCGCGCATGAAATACGGATTCCAAACTTCAGATGCGTACTCAAGCCGTGACATTACAAAAGTTTTGTACATTTGCATAAGAAAATTTACGTCCCTAGTTGAGAAAACTTTGAAAATTAAATTTACCTTTTGAAAACCGACCTGGGCTATTTTATTACAATGTGTCAAGAACTTAAAGTCGGAAGTAATTGTTACACCCAAATCAACAATTTCTGTTACAGACGGTAGTATGTGATCACCTAAGCTGTATTCTGTATTTGCATTACCGTATCCTAGACGAAGAACCGAACATTTTTGAATAGCAACTTGAAGTTGCATTCGAGTTGCCCATTCATAAACTCTGTAAAGATCATCCTTCAAGACTTGGTTTGAACAAAATTTGTCAACAGCAAAGTACAGCTTAGCATCATCAGCGTATAATTTTAGGTGGGACGATTTAATTACTGACTCAAGATCATTTATATATATTAGAAACAAAACTGGACCCAATAAACTACCCTGAGGTACTCCAGAAGTAACAGGTTGCAGAGCTGAGGCCGCTTCGTCTAGAAAAACGAATTGCTGACGATCAGTTAAGTACGATTTTAGCCAGTGTAACAGGTTTCCTGATATTCCAATATTCTTCAGTTTAACAAGTAACTTTGAATGAAATACACTATCAAAAGCTTTGGCAATATCAAGATAAATTACATCAACAGTTCTTTTAGCATCTAGTGCCTGGGACCACTCATTTAGACAACATAAAAGTTGAGTCACCGTAGAGCGACCACTCAAAAAACCGTGCTGGCAGTCTGAGACCAGGCTGTGGTACTTCAAACATGTTACAATTTCGTTTCTCACAATTGACTCAAAAACTTTACTGGAAGCGTCCAAAAGACTAATAGGCCTATAATTCTTAACGCTAGAGTGGATGCCTTTTTTATGGATAGGAATAATTTTTGAAGTTTTCCAAACATATGGAAAGTTCCCAGACGCCATAGATAAACTGAAAATTCGCTCTAACGGTAAGGCCACTACAGGGGCTAGTTTTTGCAAAAAGAACTGAGGAATTTCATCAGGACCGGCCGATCTCTTGTTACTTAGTTTAAGAAGGTGATCATAAACTACTATGGGGTCAATTTGTACGTTTGATATCAAACCGGGCACATCAGGGAATTGGTCAAGAATAATGCCATCATCTACAATAAAAACAGAAGCAAAGAACTTCTTAAAAGCATCCGCTTTTTGTCTAGGTTCCACTAAAATCGTACCATCGTCTGATTCTATAACTGGAATCTCAGATTTGCACGTTAGTCGGGATCTAACGAAACGCCAGAAGCGACTCTCAGATTTGGACCGCAAAATAGAATTTTCTTCAAGAAATTTATCTCGACGCTTCGACCTGCGACTCTCTCGCACTGCATTTAACCAGGCCTGACGCCTTTCATAGGTAGGATTTCTTTTAAATTGATCGTGCAATTTTCTCTGCCGCTTGTGCAAGTTTCGAGTAGCGAAAGACCAGGGGTGATTTTTGTAGTGAAACTCGCACAAGGGAACATATCTGTCTACAGCTACATTCAATTCTGTCATAAAAGCTGTCAGAAACTGGTTTACATCAGTGCAAGTGTCATAAATTTCGTACCAGTCTATTGAACTGAAGTGATCAAAAATCTTTGACAGGTCAGCTTTATCAAAATTCTTAAACAGTTTAGTTTTCCTTTCAAATTTAAATGGTCCAATGGAACCAGCAACCTCGAAATGGTCAGAAGCCCCTAAAGGTTCACCTACTTTGATATTAGTCACTAAATTTGGTTCACTAGCAAAAACTAAGTCCAAGATATTACCCCTTTCGTGTGTTGACTCGAGTACCACTTGAGTTAATCCGTTTTCAGATATAAACGTATGAAAAAGTCTACTTGGTTGCGAGATGTCAAGGTCCGATTCTTCCCATCGAATCTCTGGATAGTTAAAGTCTCCCATAATCACCAAAGGCTGTTTGTCTGAAATATAATGGCTAAGATGGTCGATAAGAGAGTTAGTAGACTGACGAACATCGGTCGATGGTGTTCGATAGTATAGTCCGATACGACAGACCGGTTTGCTCTTATGCGCGTACACATCCACCCAGACACTCAAAAAATTCTTCGCTAGCCGTGCTAACCAGTTTACATTTTAGAGATTTTGGAATCAAAAACAGAACACCCCCACCAGGCCCAGCCCTTACCGCATCGTCAGCGCGGAAGACAGCGTGTGAGTCAAGCACAGAACCAAAAACCAAATCAGATATAGAATCTCGCAAAAAGGTCTCAGTGAAGGCAAAAACTGTGTTAGGAAAACGAGAACATAGAAATTGCACTTCAACCAGCTTATTTAGCAAACTCCGCGCATTATAGAGCGAGAAAGACAGATTACCTACGGAAAGACAGCTGGAGTTTGCTAGTTTAGCTGTTTAGTAACAATAACACCTCTCCTAATTATCAGATTCTCCTCTCCTCTCTGTCGACGGGCGTTCAGCTCCTCGCGCAGTTTCTTGTCAGCCTGTCTCTCACTCAGGGTCATGTCCGGACGAACGAACGCCTTGTAGCCGAGGTTGAAAGTGTCCGGATCATTTGCCATCACACCGCGAGCCTGAGTAAGAAATTTACGTCGGTGTTCCTGATTGTTTTCGGCAAAGCAGAGCTTGATGATTCGTGGGCCCTTCTCAGGCTTTCTTCCGTCACGAAAGACCTTCGCTATCGCCTCTTTTGGAATGTCCAACTGTTCACAGTAATCAGTCAACTTCTCCAGATCAGCGTGGTGGTGCGTGGTGCGTGGTGGGAGAGCGTTCTTTTTCTGGGAGGCCAACAACAACGAGGTTGTTTCTCTTCTCACGTTTCTCCGTCTGCTCTTTGACCGCCAGGGTTGCTGCGTCGACGGCTGCCTTGGTGACATGCTCCAACAAGTTCCGCATGAACGGTCCTTGCAGCAACTCTTCCACCACCGATTTGACACAATCGCACAGACCAGAAAGGGAGCCGACTTGGGGCTGAGGTTGACAGAGGGTGGCTTCCAGACGGTTGAAAAACTGATTTTGATTCTCTATTAACTTTTGTAGCAGTTCAGCCACATCAATCGAAACAGCAGTTGAATCAGAGGGAGTTGAGTCCGAGCGAGTTTTAGGCATAGCGAGCCGAGCGTTAGTAAAGCAAAACATACATACATACATACATACATACATACATACATACATACATACATACATACATACATACATACATACATACATACATACATACATACATACATACATACATACATACATACATACATACATACATACATACATACATACATACATACATACATATAAATACATACATTATACGAACGAACAAACAAACGAATGAAGGAACGAATGGATGAATGAACAAACAAAAAACGAAGGAATGAGAGAACGAATGAATGAATGAACAAACGAATGAACGAATGGATGAATGAACAAACAAAAAACGAAGGAATGAGAGAACGAATGAATGAATGAACAAACGAGTGAACGAATGGATGAATGAACAAACAAAAAACGAAGGAATGAGAGAACGAATGAATGAATGAACAAACGAATGAACGAATGGATGAATGAACAAACAAATAAACAAACAAATGAATGAACGAACAAACAAACAAGTAAACAAACAAATGAACCAACGAATTGTGTTATGCAATCGAGTGCTGGTTTCCAAAAGCAAATTACAGTAGGGCTAGACTCGAGAAAACTCAGGGACTCTTTGCTAAGCTGTTCTTAAATCGTTATGATCTGTCTTACAGTGAGCTTGTACAGCAGTGCAGTCTTAGTCCTATTTGGTTGTTAGCTGCTCAGAGAAGACTCTTGTCCTTTTACCAATACTATCATGGTACCCGTTACAGCCCTGTAGATCTTAGTAATGTTGTTAGACTAGGCGTGCGAAGAAGTGAACGTTTAAACTTAGCTCATTGCTGTCACGTTGAGCTGACCAGTCGTACGGTCGCCACGGGCAGCACTTTGTTTTACGCAGCCTCTCGTATTTGGAATGTCTTACCTCAGTCTGTTGTTTTAAGTAATTTGTCCGGGTTTAGAAAGTTTGTTACTGGCGATTCGTTTCAAGACTTTGTTATTAGACAGCAACAACATGTACATATCGCATAGGCTTTGTTTTATTTGTTTTACTGCTTCTGCCTAAGTACCGTTTTACAGGTGTCTGGCTTTAAAAAGGAAGTAAAGATTGATTGATTGAACGAACAAACGAACCTATCTGCCGAGCTTCGGACAACAGCTGACCATCTCTACTTCTAACCAGCACA
>JASANB010005660.1:27363-87670 GCA_030248155.1 Sabatieria punctata
TGCAAACGAATCGACAAAGTGGAGTGGATGAAGGGACGTTTCCGTCATAGTTTTGTAGTTACATAGTTTGATTGAATACGTATCGTTTCGAATCTACCTGCATTGTGATCGTTTTGCAGTCATGGAAATGCACGATTCGAGTTTATGAGAAAACGCAAAATGACACCTTGTCACAATATCATTACCCAGTAAGGGTATTTCAAATCGAAACCGCAGCATTCATCACAGAGAGGGGCACCATGCACAAAGCGGCAATTATTCATCTACATATGTACATGTACATGTGCTGTATGTAGATAGATGTTACGATCAGATATTTATTCTGGAATAGCTTATTTCCCGAGCAAACAAACAAGAGACATTTATTTAAATTCGAACCATCTCTTTTCAGTATTGACACCTGCAATATCATCACATTTTCGTAAACCATCCGATCAAAAAACAAATAGCACAACTTCAGAGGCAATGAGACGACCACACGACACACGAGGCAAGGAAACACTGGAAATGTACAAGCAATGTACAACGCAAGAAAGCCCTCTTATTCCTTATACACACGACTAGCATACCAAATTATTGCACTGGATTTTACTGAGGCACCAATTTTTTTTACTAATTAGGTAATATCCGTGTCTCGGTTGTTTTCAGTCAGTCAGAAAGCGTTTTGGTAATTTCTTCAAATTAGAGCCTCATATAGATTCAAAATACATTAACACTGTATCACTGATCTGGTTCTCAAACGCGAATGGCTAACCCCCCGTTAAAATCAGGGTGTGTCTCAGTCGTACGTACATGTACAAACTCTTGGTTCACTCAGCAGGGAACAGAGGGTGTACTTTCTCAAATGAACAAAGGGGCTGGGTTTTGGCTAGCCAAAAAGAAAAGACAAAAATTTAAAGTGAAGCAAAAATGAAAATGCTTTTTGAACAGACCCTAAGTTCAGCGTAATATTGAAGTAATAAATTATAATAAATAAACCTGGGCCGGAAAAATGGGTTTGGGTGGTCAGAAGAGTTTCTTAAAGCTATCTCATAAATGACATGGGCCTGTCTAAAGGAGTTTACTCTCCTAGCTAGGAGATAACACCAAGACAAAAGTACATGTATGTACTGTTTTCACAATCACATGTTATATTGCTGACCCATTTTGGTGCATTTCATTGGAATCTGATTGGAGTTAGACACTGAGCATAAATCCGAGTATTTCATGCGTTTTGAGCAAAAAAATCACCAAAGATGGGTCAGACATAGAGACAAATAGACGCAAGAAGAGATTGAGAATCTAGCAAGCAAATAAGAAGGGCGCGCGTGCGGGCAACCGCTAGGCATCATTCTAAGCATGAGCAAGAAAGAAATAGCATACCACTCAACAACCTTCTACAATCGCGCCCTAGCTCTTCGAACGTCGCTTTGGAATTTTGTCAGAATGTGAAGGCATGTAACCATGGCTGAGTCTGATATCTTGTTCTTCTCCTCTGGTGGGCAATCTTTACTCTGGTGCATCATCGTCAGCAGACAGCGACAGAAACTGAACTGATCCATCAAACTGCCCTCACGACCCGGGTTTGGACACTCGACTCGCACTGAAACAAACCAAACATGCTTTGCTTGCTCCTTTGAGACAACATACTTCGCTCAACAACTGGGTCTGGAACTCCGCTGAGAAGTGCAGGCAGAGCAGGGTCAGTTGATGATGGCCCTAGTATTTTTTCAACAATTGCTTCTTTGATGTTTGACTTCTTGCTCTCTTCTGTCTTCTTCTCCACTGCAGCCAGCTCTTCTGGTAGTTTCTCTTCCTTTTCGGTGATGTTAGCAGCTGGCTTCTCCTCAACGATTGTCTCATTGCTTTCTGCAGCTTCAACAGATGCTTCAGTTGTAGCTACTTCCTCAGCAGCTTCAGTTGCACTTGCTTCCGTCACTTCAGCTACTTCAATTGCCACAGCTTCTGTTGTTCCAGCCTCAGCAGTAGCTTCAGTTGTTGCTGCTTCTGCAGCAGCTTCGGTTGTTCCTGCTTCAGGAACAGCTTCAGTTACTCCAGCTTCTTCACCTTCAACAGCAGCTTCAGTTGCTCCAGCTTCTTCAGTTGCAGCTGCTTCTGCTGCTGCTTCTGTGGTAGCAGCCACTAGGATTGTATCAGTTGCTTCAGCTTCAGCAGCAGCTTCAGTTGCGGTTTCTGCAGGAGCTTCAGTTGTTCCTGCTTCAGGTGCAGTTTCTGTTGCTCCAGCTTCTTCAGCTGCTTCAGGTGCAGCTTCTGTTGCTCCAGCTTCTTCAGCTGCTTCAGGTGCAGCTTCTGTTGCTCCAGCTTCTTCAGGTACAGCTTCCGTTGCTCCAGCTTCTTCAGCTGCTGCAGCTGCCTGAGTTGTCAATTCATCTTCAGTTTCGACAACAGCTTCTTGTGTGGTTTCTGGGGCTGCAGTGATAGCTTCCTCTTTTGTATTTGGTGCCTCAGTTTCCTCAATCTTAGGGGCTTCAACTTCAGTTTCTACAGTTTCATTTTTGGCTTGACCAGACTTTTCTAGAATCTCAGTTGCTGATTCCTCACTGGGTGCTGAACCAGATTCCTCAGACTCAGAGGTCAAGATTGTTTCCTCAGTAATGTTAGCTTTCAGAGCTGAACTTGAGGATTCTTCAGTGACATTGGCCTTTACTGCTGCTGCAATTTCGTCCAGAGGCTTCTCTTCTTCAGACGATTTTGATTTTTCAGCTGAATTGGATTGGGATTCACTAGCAGAAATGCTTTCAGATGAGCTAGCTTTAGATTCCTCAGAAGAGATTGAACTGGCTTCAGATTCTTCAGAAGAGACAAGTGTTTCATTTGCACCTGCTGCTGGCTCTTCAATCTTTGTAGCATTTCCAGAAATCGCAATTTCTTCTGATGACTCCGAAATCTCCACTTCCTCACTAGACGACTCAGAGATTTCTTCTTCTTCAGCAGCTGAAGTGAGCTCAATGGTGGCATTCACAGATTCAGTAGCATTGGCCAGGATCAATTCCTCTTGAATCACAACATCTTCCTCTGTCTTATCAACAGCCAGCACCTCTTCTTCTATCTTCTCTGGTGTCTTTGAGATTACTGAGCCATTGCGTGGCACCTCTTCTGCAGTGTCATTTGCTTCCAGTGAGGCATCGGTGGCTGCTACTGTAGCCTCCTCAGAGGCAGGGGTGGTGGCAGCCACAGTTAGAGATTCCTCTTCATCAGTTTCTTCTGCAGCAATTGTGGTACCTGCTTCCTCAGCGGCTCCCTTTGTGGTTCCTTCACCCTCTTCCTCTTCTCCTGTCTCAATTGTCACTGAGTAATCTTCATCTGCTGAGACTGTGGTACTTCCTGCAGATTCCTCTGCTGCCTGAGTGGCTGCTGCTTCTTCAGACAGGACGGTTGTAGCTTCTTCAGAGGCAATCGTGGTTCCGGCCTCAGCAGCCTGAGTGGTTTCGCCTTCAGCAGCAATGGTAGTTCCAGTTTCGGGTGCTTCAGTAGCTTCCGGCTCTTCCTGGGTATCGTTCCCTGACAGGTCACCCAGTTCTACTTCAACTGTCTCATTTTTGACATCAGACTCTTCAGCCGTCTCCACTTCAAGTCGCTCATTGGGCGCCTCATCTGGAAATACCAAGTCAGCTCCTGCATGCAGATCGATGCCTGGTGCTATTGGCAATTCGACCAGATCGGGAGCAAGAGGTGAGAACCCACCAGATGTTCTATCTCCTAAACAGACCAATAAATAATGACACCTGTGTAGAAGGCAGTTACTCACCCAACAGAGGGCGCTCGGTGGCAGGCTCCTTATCAGTGGCAATGTCTTCTGAAAAAAGGTTAAATGTCCAGCATGATTTCTGAGAGGAAATGCAGCAATTTACCCAAGTTTCTCAGCTTCAGTTGGCAAAAGGTTGCTGTGAATCGGCCATTCCTGTAAACAGAGAATTCTTGTTTTTTCCTCACTGAATTCATAGAAGAATGACAAAAATGACCAAACATAAAAGTCTACCAAGTCAATAAAGTGAAGACAGTAAAACCTGAGATGAAGTGAGGCGATGATGTTGTCTTTCAGTTGCACTTGAACGACTGGTTGTTCTTGTGAGAGGGTGCCAAAGGCGCGCGGACGGCAATGCTCCAGATCGCGCGTTTTCAGTTTACAGCACAAAAACTGCATCCTGAACATTTACGCTCGTTATGTTTTTTACACACCTGTCAATCAGTCAGTTATTTGTGTCAGTGAGACTGACAGTGCAATCTTTGGTTGACTGATTTGTCACCATCCAAACACTCTTCTGACCCATGTGACATAGTATAATGGTTCGATCCCATTTTGGGCACATTACCATACCTGTTGTTTCCAATTTCTCGGGTAACACCGGCCATGTATTCGCGTCCTTGACAAGTAGCTTCCACATTTCTGTCGTGCAGGGGGTCAATTGTCTTCTCTGACCAGCGACAGTCCTCGCGTTCCTAAAGTGCGAACATTACCAAACTGTTTGTTCGCTCGAGACCAATTGGAGAACAGCAAGAAGCCAACACAAGGAAGTTGGCTGGTCCAAGAAGGAGTACACAGATTGCAAACAGTTACCTCATTCCTGGCCAGCAGAGGGTTGTCGCTGGTGTTGATGGGAAACATCTGGTCGATGTCATCACACTTGGTCTTAAGCGTAACATCCTCACTGCTACCCTCATGCACCATTCTCAGTTCAATGCCCGAGACACCATTGCCAGTGGGGCACTCTTGTCGGACCGAGCCGCCAAAGGGGGCCGATTGAAAAACGACGGCTGCCTGAGTCAAGGCCAAGAGATAAGGCAGCAGCAGTAGCGGGACAGCAGCCATGGTGGAAGGTGCGACAGAAGGGCCGGAAAGTCAATGTGAAAATGATAGTCTTAAGACTTTTCTTTCCTTAATAAGAGGCCAGTGTGTCACGAGATGAGTTTTTCTGGGGTTGCCACGGAGTTTTGTTTTCGGCGCCTGCCTTTTCGGGAGCGTCCTTTAAATTAACATCGCAGTCGGCAGCCGGCACCCGCTCTAATTTCTGCCGCGTTCGGTGGGCCAACCCAATTTATACGCACCACGTGCCAGAGTCGGAAGTTTGAACTTTAAATTTTATTACCGCTCTTCCGTATCGCTCTGTCTGACTGGTACCTCGCCGAGGGTGGTCAGACAGGCAGACAGACATAAAACAACAACAGGATCATTTTTTAGCCAGTTTGTACACGCCCCCAGCATAGATCAACAGTTGCTCTTTGACTTTGCGTTGGAGGAATGCATTCACCGTTTCCAAAGAAGGGCCCTCCTGCCCGGGAGAACTGAACATTCTCAGCAAAGAGTAGACCCTCTCAGACTTCAACGACTCCAGGTTTCTCAGCAGTCCACTAATATAGGTCCAATACTGCTCTAACTTATCGATCTCACTCTCGATCGATGGCCCCTCATCCTCCTCCTCCTCTGCGATTACGTCATGTTCGGTAGAGATGCGTTGCTGATTGGGCAACTGGAGACACAGCTGCCAGTGACCTGATTGGTCGACTAGCACGCCGAGTCCCGCCCACCAGTGTAAGCGCCGTTTGACGAGAGAAGGCGCCACCTGTAGTCGTCGACTCAGTTCGTCAGGGGTCCATGCCTCTGAAATTACTTTTCCAGCCACAATCAATGCCTAATTGGTCGTGCCGACACAGTTTACTACCCTGTCTGCGCAGAATTCCGCCTAAGAACAGAAGCGGAACTTGTGAGAGTTTTTGTCTGGCCTGTCAGTCAGCGCTTGACCACGCCCCTGTTTTTGAAAGGAAAATAAATGAAATCAATTCGCACATTAACTGGACTAAACCAACCGACGGATGGATCGATGTTATAAATCATTTTCGGTCTTAGAACCGCAATCGCGGCACTATTTTAGATTAGGGTTAGGTTAAGAAGATTGACTCTCCTGTAACGCACGATGGAGAATTTTTTGACAGCCACCGCGCACCGCAAATTCGTAAGATCTCCGTGAATGGTTATTTAATAGAATTTAGTTTAAAATGTTGACATATAGGGCATACATGGGCCGGAAAAATCCGGAGGGGGTAGGGGGGTTGCAGACCTCGGGGGGAGGGGGGGTCCCCCCGAAAAAAGGCCAAAAAACGCCTATTTTGCCTTAAATAAGCGAAAATTTCCTGGGTGATGGGTGGGGAGGGGGGATGGGTGGGGGAGGGGGGTATGGCCGGCCGAGGGGGGAGGGGTATACCCCCCTCACCCCCCGGCCCATGTATGATATAGGGTACATATATCAACTTAACTATCAATCAGAAAGTGGTACCATAATACCCACCCTACTGTACATGTAGCAGATCATCTGCCTGCTGATGGGGTGAGGGATTGGGTCTGCACCTAGCCGGGGGCGCAGAGCCCAAATTCTAGAGAGGGATTAAAGACTAAAAACGCTCAAAAACCGCAATTTTCTCAGCCAAAAAACATAAAAAATCGCTAATTCAGCCTCAAATACAGCTAAAAGTGCTGTTTTTACAGTCGATTTTGGCAATTTTTGTGACTGAAATTCCAAAAACTTGTCAGAAATCTACGTATACAGTACGTAAATAATATCAATCGATATTGAGCTGAAAATATCGACACCGAACAGTGACGAATTTTGAAATCGTCGTAATACTACAAACTGTAGAGAGAAAAATTGGAAAGCGTGACTGACTACTCAAACAAACCACAGCCACAACGAGCGCTTACGTAGAAAAGAGACATGAGGAGAGGAAGCTACCTTTCTCCTGGAAATGGTAGATTATGGCTGCCTGGAGGGGGCTGCAGGTTACAGAGACGCTTTTTCCGTCCAGATCAAGATCCAACTCGACCAAGCCGAGCTGAGCTCTCCATTCCAGCTTTCTGGAAACTTTGTGCGTCTCGAAGCAGCTGTTGTACCTGTCCATACACTCACGCACACATTCCGGCAATGTTACACTCTCCTCTCGCATCTTGGGCCAGAAATGGGCCGACACGATGCGTGTGTTTAGCTCGAACGGCTGAAAACAGTCTTTATTGTACAGGCCCCGTCCACATACGTAGTACATGAACTAGGGGGATTTGGAGGGTTACAACAAATAACCCCTTACTAGAGGGGCAAATAGAGCTACGTAGAAAGGCCAACACCCCTTAACACGCCTCTGACCAAAAAATACAAGTACTAGTAGTGGCTCCAGTACTAACTCAGAAATCACTAATTTTTAGCTAAAAGTCGCTTGGAACGTTTAGTCTTTTCCGCTGCTTATATAGGAATTGGTGTTTTTAGAAGCAGTTTTTAGCGTTTTTTGCTTGTTTTTAGCTCTAAGACGCTATTTGGCAGCTTAAAATTAACGAGAAGAAACGTGCTAAAACGCATTTCCAGGCGTTTTGGAGCTCTTCGCTCCTCTTGGCGAAACTCCCATCGATCCCGGCTTTCGGTGGCCAGGGTTGGACTTTATTTAACTACTTTAACCGCTTCGACCGGTTTCCAACCGACAAACAACCGCTCTTACAGAGGCCGGGGCCGCCGTAACACACTGGATAGCGTAATCTACACACTGCCAAGAGGCGACTCAGACTTAGACTCACAGTCAATAATTACCTAAGACTGAACCTAAGTTTAAAACAGCAATACCATAGCCGAATCGAGCTCTTCCTTGACGAACTGGTCGATTCGGTGTGCGTCTTTGATGTCCTTCAACATCACCTCGCACTGGTTCAGCTCCGACTCGCCGAAACGCACTTTCAGAATTTCCAGATACCGAGCCTCTTTTTCCATCTAAACCCAACTACCTGCATCTGTTGTACAGGGAGTCCCAAAATGATAATATTTCTTTTTGCTGCCATTTCCGCTAATTTTGATCTAGTTGACTGAAATTTGAAACAGAGGTGCCAAATAGGGGAAATTTTGTGTGTTAAGGGGCCGTCCATAAACGACGTCGTTCCAGAGGGGGGGAGGGGGGTCGGCTAAAATACGACGATAGACGACGCACCAGGAGGGGAGGGGGTTAGCAAAAACGACGTCGCTTTTTTCGGAATTTTAGGGAACATTGAATGTATTATTTTCGATTTATATACATTCTGTCAAAGATTTCTACATTCAGAAAAGCTTCTTAGAGTGGCTGAAGGAATCTATTCAATTCATTGTACAGTAACGGAACAAGAAAAAATAACAGTACTGCATGTACTGCACTTTTATCGGGCGGGGGGTAAACGGAAAACGACGTCGCCTAGGGGGAGGGGGTCCCCAGAAACGACGCAAGGCGATTTTGGGGGAGGGGGGTCCGAAAAATCGGGATTTTGGAACGACGTCGTTTATGGACGGCCCCTAAAGTTTGGTGGTTCAGGCTTGGCGTAATCCTGAGAAATTCACGAATATGTTAAATTTGTTAGTTTCCATTCCTGTAGAAATAGCGCTGAAATGGAAACTGTTCGTTTTGCTTTCTGTCATTTCCGCAAATGTTCGTCAAATGACCTGGAATTTGCAGAAACTCTTCAGAACTCTGGCATGTTTCATGTGTTAAAATAATTTCATGTATTGAGAATGATATGGTCTTGAGAAAATAAGGATTATCCTAATGATCTGTTTTTCAAATCTGCTCATTCAAAGAAGCAGATGTTAAAGTATTCCCTATTTTCTCAAGACTCTGTCAATCTCAATGCATGAAATTTTTACACATAAAATACGTATCCCGGAGTTCTGAAGAGTTTCGGCAAATTCCAGGTGGTTTGACGAACATTCGCGGAAACGAGAGAAAGCAAAAAGAACAGTTTCCATTTCAGCGCTATTTCTACAGGAATGGAAACTAACAAATTTCACATATTCCTGAATTTCTCAGGATTGGGTCAAACCTGATCTATCAAATTTTAGCACGCAAAATCTCTCCTATTTTTGGCACCTATATTTATAATTTCAGCAAATGTGGTTAAAATTAGCGAAAATGGCAGCAAAAAGTGTACAGGATGACTCGCATATCGCGCCCGACTTCGCAAGCTCATAGGCAGTGGAATGAATGCTATGGACGAGGGATGGTTGCAGAGTATAAAACCGCTTGCCCAAAAGAAGATTGCCGGATTTTCGGAGGGGTATGGCCCGCCGAGGGGGACATGAGATCAAGTCGATAAAGGCCAACCACCCTCAAACCCAGAGACAGTTTAGGGACCCCCCGACCCAAAAAGTGCAAGTACTACATAGTAGCGGCTGCAGTACCAACAAACTGGTCGGAAAGAACTAATTTTTAGCTCAAAATTCACTTGAAAAGCTTTTGGAAAACAAATTTGGCGTTTTCGCTGCTTATATTTAAGAGGAATCGGTGTTTTTGGAAGTCATTTTTTATCGTGTTTTGCTTGTTTTTAGCTCTAAAACGCTACTTGGCAACTTAAAAAACCATTTTTAGCCTCCTTACTGACCAAAAAGTGCTAAAAACGCATTTCCAGGCGTTCTGAAGCTTTTGAAATTTCCGACCTCCCTCTGGGCGAAACCCCCACCTGAGGGAAAACCCCTCCCCCACGCCGGCCGGGACCTGTTAGATGTATGCCCTGACATTGCCTGACCGGCAGGAACTGTAGAGAAGCGTTTTGATACCTCTTCGATTCCATTAGTAAGCAGTCGCTCAGAGAGAAGTTGTCTGTACTCCTTTACGAACAGTTCTTTGCTACCGTAGACACCCACCAGCATACTAATTATGTCAGCTGACTGACGACTCCGTCTGCTGCTGCCTGAAACAGACGTCTTAACGCATATATGGGCCGGAAGGGGATCCCGGAAAACAGTCCAAAACGCCTATTTTGCCTTAAACAGTCAGGCACTTAACGCCGTTTATGGTACCGACACCATGTGGTACCATCAGGTTCGGAGCCTACGGTGGTACCATATATATTGTACCCCCCTACCTTCCATTGGTACCGGTACCACTCCGTTCAGATTTCGTACCATATATGGTAGTGGTACCATATGGTACCCCTACCCTAGGTACCGCCGGCACAGTTGGTGTAGTGGTTTAGACCGCAAAGCCACTGTGCGCGACGTCGTGCGTTCATCCACTCTTAGGCAGTCAGAGAGACTAAGCCATAGACGAATCGGTTCCTTTTATTGCTTACCTCTCCGACTATGGCTATGATGTTCCATCGATGGCTATTGAACGCCTACTTAGCCATACATGGCTACTTAGCCCTCTATAGCCCTCTATGGCTACCAGTCTTCAATAGCATAGCCAACTATGGCTACAAAGACAGGGTCCGCGCACATTTAGCCATAGATGGCTATGTTGATGCGTAGCCATGTATGGCTAAACTCGAGGAGGCCCCGCCTTTTTAGCCATCTATGGCTAGGTAGCCATAGTTAGTTGGCTATGCTGTTGAAGAGTGGTAGCCATAGAAGGCTAAGTAGCCATAGAGGGCTAAGTAGGCGTTCAATAGCCATCGATGGAACATCATAGCCATAGTCGGAGAGGTAAGCAATAAAAGGAACCGATTCGTCTATGGCTCAGTCTCTCTGACTGGTTAGGGGCAAGTTTCTTGCCGCAAAGAGTTGGTGGTCATAACAAGGCCCAACCCAGGCCACCGAAAGCTGTGACAGTGAGTAGGTAAATGGGAACCGACTGGAGCTGCCTAAGCACCTAAAGCTACAATAGCAACCACACATGTGTTGGGACAAACGGGAACGGAGACAGCTACACTGAGATCCGCCCAGACTGACACCGAGCATGTGTTTAGGCTAGTAGCGAAGGCAGCTGTACTATTTTATGCATTCTTGGTAGTAGTAATAGTAGAAGAGAGAACGCACTGGAAGCGGCGTCGACCGGGTCGGGCATCCAGCGTTGCCAGTCAGCGGAGGAGTCTGAGTCCTCCTCTAGCTGTTCGGTGTCGGTTGAGTCGAGGATGATCGATTGGTCGCAGATCAACTCGGAACTCCAGTCCACCTGCTTCTGGTCGGTGAGGAAGGAGACGATGCAGCGCACTGTATCCGGACGGTTCCTGTAGATTCAGTTTAGTTAGACAAATAATTATTATCAACAGTTGGCGAAAGAACGAGAGTATATGGTGCCGGTGTTCCATTAAATAATCCAATCGTTAACAAAATATGGTATATTCGATTTGTTAACTGATCGAGTGTACCATATGGTACCGGTGGTACCTAGGGTAGTGGTACCATATACGGTACCGACATCCATACATGTAACAGCTCCGGGCTGACTGGGGGAGGGGGGTAGGGGGTTTTTGTTCAGGTGGGGGGTCAAGGGGGTTTCGCCCAGACGGGGGTCACAAAATTTCAAAAAGTTCCAAAACGCCCAGAAATGCGTTTTTAGCACGTTTTTTTCAGTAAGGACGCTAAAAATCACTATTTTAAGCTGCCAAATAGCGTTTTAGAGCTAAAAACAAGCAAAAGACGACAAAAATGGCTTCCAAAAACACCGATTTCTCTTAAATATGAACAGTGGAAACGCCAAATTCGGTTCCCAAAGGCTTTTCAAGCAACTTTTAGGCTAAAAATTAGTGATTTCTGAACTATGGTACCCCCACGTTCGGGCCTGTGGTGGTACCATATGGTACGAAATCTGAACAGAGTGGTACCATTGGTACCGGTACCAGTTCGAAGGTAAGGGTGACCACACCACAGTGGCCGAATGTGGGGGTACCATGTGGTACCGGCACCTTTTATGGTGTCGGTAGCATAAACGGCGTTAAGTGCCTGACTGCATGACTATTTAATCGCACAGAAATAGACATGTAAGTAAACGCTGGTAGGTGTGAAAGGTATGCTATTTAGCGGAACAGGCGCAAAAAATAGTGTAGCAAAGCTTTTCTACCTACACTTGTATAACGAGTCGTTTAACCCGGAAAATGACCACATTTGGGGTCACATTTTTTAAAAGACTTGGCTAACAGCACAAAATCTGTTCTGCATGTAAAACACGATTTTCTGTATGAAACGCATGAAATGAATGACACTTGGTTTGGACTGGACCATTGTTAAACAGGCGGACCTAACAAAACTTTTATAATTTGTTGATTAGGCTTCAGTCCGCAGGGGCTATTACACGCCTGCCCACCCTGTCCACTCGTGTATTCGGTGTACTTGCATACATGGGTCGGGGGGTAAGGGGGTATACCTCTCCCCTCAGCCGGCCATACCCCTCCCTGACCTTCCTCCCAGACGGAGAAAATTTTCGCTTGTTTAAGGCAAAATAGGCGTTTTTTGGGTATTTTTCGGGGGAGCCCCAGGTCTCCAGATTTTTCCGGCCCATGTATGGTACTTGGGGAGGTGAAAAAACGTTAAACAAATGAACAAATGAATCTACAATATACCGGTACCATTATGTTGTTATTGTTCAGGCTAAAAATTAATGGTTTCTCAAGCAGTTTCTTAGTATTGAAGCAGGTACTACGTAGTAGCTATTTTTTTAGGTTGGGCCGGTACCATTATGGTACCACTCCATTCAGATTTCGTACCATATGGTACCGTATATGGGTAGGGTACCATATATTGTACCACCACAGTCCCCAAAAATAAGGTACCATTGTGCTGTGCCACTAACCTAGGTAGCAGCACCATATTAGGTCGGCAACCACAAAGGGCGCTAACATACATGTACTAGGGGGGTTTGGGGGGTTACCCCCCTGCTGGAAAGGCCAAACCCCCCTCACCCCGCCGAGACAGGTTAAGGGACCCCTCCCCCCGACCAAAAATACAAGTAGTGGTAGTGGCTCCAGTATTAACAAACTGGGTCAGAAATCACTAATTTTTAGCCTAAAATTCACTTGAAAAGCCTTTGGAAACCGAATTTGGCGTTTCCACTGCTGATATTTTAGAAAAATCGGTGTTTTTGGAAGCTCTTTTTGTCATTTTTTGCTTGTTTTTAGCTTTAAAACGCTATTTGGCAGCTTAAAATAGCGATTTTTAGCGTCCTTACTGAAAAAAACGTGCTAAAAACGCATTTCTAGGCGTTTTGGAGCTTTTTGAAATTTGGGACCCCCCACCTGGGCGAAACCCCCCCTCGACCCCCACCTGAGGAACCCCCCCCCCTACCCCCTCCCCCCAGGTCGGCCCGGAGCTGTTACATGTATGGGCGCTAAGTGCCAGACTGATAAAGTGGGAACTGCGAACAGCCTGGCGCAAATACCTGAGATAGATCTTAATCGGGTGTGTGACAGCGTCCATAATAACTCCGCTGGGGTCCAGCGTCCGCAGACTTTTGACCGCCTGAGTGTAGACCAGCAGAATTTCGTTGGTGTTCACTCCAGGGTGCAGCAGTCTCAACAAAACCGCCTCTTTGAGCGACCGAATTAGCTCGGTCCGAAGCGAAACTCGCTCCAGACACGCTTTCAAGTCACAAATGGCCGGCTGACTGTCGGGAAAGTCTACGATTATTGCGAACAGTTGCTCTGTCAGACAGTGCGCGTAGGACTCGTACAGAACGTGCAACAGTCGTTGCTTTTGACCACTCAGAATCTCCGATGTCTCGCCATACGGCACGCCGTAGAATTGTTCCAGCCACAAGAAGACACTGCTCTCCAGCCACTGTAATTCAAATTTAGACAGTCTGACAATTAAGACATTACTATAAATGGATTCAATTTTATTTTGGCAAAACCCTAAGTGCCATATATAGTACCCAGGTACTATAAACAGCACTATACGGTATAGTTAGGGGCCGTCCATGAACTATGGCGTTCAAAAATTCAAAGTTTTGCACCCCCCCAACCCCTCCCGACCTTTTCCGTGCAACCCAAACCCTAAAAACTACAAGGTTTTCGGCTGACGCCCCCGCCCCGATTAAACTTGGTACTGCGTCCGACATCGGAAAATGTAGAATAAAACGCAGGCAGTACTGTAGAAGCTTATGAAAAAGAAACTTTTTGACAGTGAACTACCATTTTGGTAGTTGGAAATATGAATTGAAGTGAGTTTTCCATCTAATATAGTTGCGGAAAACAGCTTCTTAGACTCCTAAAAAGGTCAACAGTTTTTACCCTTACCGCCACCCCTGCGACGTTTTCCGACGTTCACAATAGCGATTTTTAGCCTCCAAAACGTGCTAAAAACGCGTTTTGGAGCTTTTTGAAATTTCGGACCCCACCTGACGGAAAACACCTACCCTCCTTCCACACATGGGCCGGAAAAATGGGTTGGGGGTAGTCAAAATCCGAAAATTTGGGGGTGGGCCTGCCGGTTTGGGGGGGTCGCGGCGATTTTGGTGGGTGGGGTCAGGAACAAAAGTTGGCTTCAGGTGGGTGGGTGGGGTCGTTTGGGGGGGTCGAGCCCAAGTTGGGGGGTGGGCAAACCCCGCCAGACCCCCCGGTCATGTATGCCTCCTTCCCTCCCCAGGCAACATATTACATGTATGACAGTCAAGCACTTAACGCTGTTTATGGTACCGGTACCATATATGGTACGAAATCTAAACAGAGTGGTACCTTATATGGTACCGTCACCATATATGGTACCACTGCAGGCCCCGAACGTGGGGTACCGTATATGGTGATGGTACCATTATGGTACGACACTGTTCAGATTTCGAACCATATATGGCACCGTCACGTTCGGGGCCTGCGGTGGTACCACATATGGTGTCGGTACCATAAACTGCCTGACTGCATTAATCAGTGTTCTGTCGGCACCTCTGTTAGGTCGGCCAAATGTTGCAGATCGAACGAGCCCTGCGTAGTCTGTTGCACCTTGCTTTGGACGGTCGAAAAGGGAACATTCACTGCCGTTTCGCCTGCTACGCGATCCAATAATTCCAGATGGGACCTATAGTAATACTAATTAAAGTAGGGTTCCGACGATATATCGAAACCGATATCGAATCTTATAATATCGATATGGCGATATTTCGCATAGATATTTTAGACAGTTTTTGTGCGAAAAAGTACGAAAAAACAAAAGTTTAGTTCTCTGGAACAGTAAAAAATGGTTTTACCTAGACAACTCAGAAATCGATGGTTTAATCAACTAAACCTAACAGTGGCATATTGATATCATTTTCTCCACATTCTCAGCTTTCAGACGGCAACGCTAAGGTTCTTAAATGTCTGCAGCAACACTGAAGAGCTCCTCACTCAGCACACTTGAAGCAGGAGGGCAGAAGCAGACATGGGCTATGCTAGCATTTCGGCTGAGGGGGTAGGGCCGGCTGATGGGGTTGAGGGGATGGTAGGTAAGCAAAAAATCATATGTTTTTTACAAAAGTCAAGGTTCTTTGGCTTAGTTATAGGTTATAAAATAAGCTATTCTGAGCTCATTTAAACCTAATCTAAGCATATTTTTGCTATAATTTTTATCCACAATTATTCCTGAGGGTGGTAGGGGCGCATAAATATCGATATCGATATCGAATAATTTTGATATCGTCAGAACACTAATATAAAGTGTGAGAAATCACGGTTCATCATGTTTGTTTAAACTAAAAAAAGTGTAATTAATTACAAAGTGCGATTGACGTTGCGAAAGGAGGTCATGATTTTGGGGCAGTCGCAGGTGAGACACACATAGGTCACTTTCTCACAGCCAGCACACCTCTCCATACTCTGCATCTCGAGCTCTGAAAGCAAAATACACCTACAACTATGCAACCGTACATGGCTCTGAAAACATGTAGCAGGTCTGGGGAGGGTAGAGGGGTCCTGGGGGAACTTCAGGATCGTGGCATACATGTAATTGGGGGGGTTTGGGGGGTTTAGCCCCCCCAAGCCCGATTTTCGGCAAAAAAACCACCCGAGCCGGATTTTGGGGGGGTTTCTGAAACCCTATTTTGGGTTAAAAACTGCTAAATTTCAGGGTTTCAATACTTACAAACCGTAATTTAGGATTTCAAAAGCCCTAAATAGGGTTCCGGAACCCAAATTTGTGTTTCTGAAACTCTAATTAGGGCTTCTGAAGCCCTAAATAGGGTTCCGGAACCCTAATCTGGGTTACTGAAACCCAAAATAGGGTTCCGGAACCCTAATTTGAGTTACTGAAACCCTAAATAGGGTTCCGGAACCCTAATTTGGGTTTCAAAAGCCCTAAAGAGGGTTCCGGAACCCTAATTTGGGTCTCTGAAACTCTAATTAGGGTTTCACAAGCTCTAAATAGGGTTCCGGAACCCTAATTTGGGTCTCTGAAACTCTAATTTCGGTTTCTGAAGCCCTAAATAGGGTTCCGCAACCCTAATTTCGGTCTCTGAAACTCTAATTTGGGTTTCTGAAGCCCTAAATAGGGTTCCGGTACCCTATTTTGGGTTTCAGAGAGCCTAAATAGGGTTTCTTGAGCCCCAAAATAGGGTTCCGGAACCCTAATTTGGGACTCTGAAACTCTAACTGAGGTTTCTGAAGCCCTAAATAGGGTTCCGGAGCCCTAATTTCCGTTTCTGGCGGCCCAAAATAGGGTTCCGGAACCCTAATTTGGGTTTCAGACATACATGTAAGAGGGGGGTCTGGGGGGGGGGCTCTGCCCCCCACCCGACTTAGGCCAGACCCCCCCAGACGGGGACCCCCCCCGAGACGATTCCACCGACCCCCCCTCCGATTTTTCTGGCAAGTAAATTTTCGAGCAAATTTTTGCAATTTTTTACACTTTCACACACAAAAATTGCCAAAATCGCCTGCAAAACAGCACTTTTTAGCTGTATTTCAGCCCAAACTAGCGATTTTTGTCGATTTTTAGGCCAAAAATTGCGATTTTTCTCGATTTTTGAGCGTTTTTTATTGCCCACCCCCTCCCCCAAAATTTTGGCTCAGACCCCCCCCGGCCGGCGCCAGACCCCCCCAACCCCCCCTCTCCCCCCATCGGCGGATGACCTGTTACATGTATGGTTTCAGAGACCCTAAACGGGGTTTCAGAGCCCTAATTTGGCTTTCAAAATTTCTAAATAGGGTTCCAGAAATGCACTTTAGCTGTATTATGTCGAATAAAATGAGCTTTTTTGGCGCGTTTTAAAGCAAAATACAGTTTTTTGCATGTTTTTAATAAAAAATAGGATCTTCTGCACGTTTTAAAACAATAAATAGGGGTTTAAAGGGCATTTTTGCACTTCTGACAGGATTTTTACCGGATTTTTAGTCCTCAAAACCCTGTTTTGAGCCCAAAAAAGGTCGCTGAAACCCACTTTTGGACACCAAAAAAAGGTCGCTGAAACCCCCTTTGGAAATAGTGCTGAAACCCTATTTGGGATCTGGAACCCCCCCCCCAGCCGAAAACCCAGCTACATGTATGGATCGTGGGGTCCTAAGACCAGGAACCTAGGTCCTAGCATACATACAGTAGTGCACAAAAAAAATGTCCTCTCCACTTTTTCGGGTTCACTAAAATCACTCTTTTTCATTCAATTCTCAACGAATTTGAACCAAATTTTCAGGGTAGGTGCCCAATTAGTCCGGCTACTTGTGTTACAGTTTCGGCGCGAAAATTCAAATTTTGGCGGGAAATTTAAACGAAAATGCGAAAATCATATGGTCTCATAAAAACGGCTCTTACTCAAGAAATATAAAAGCTACGCCCGTGAAATCACGGCCGCTTATAGACCCAATATAGTCCAATTTTATGTAGAAGTTTCAAAACCTTCGCTCAAAGTAGGCGCGAGAACCCGATTTTCAAATTTGGCAAAAAATCGGAATTTATCCATTTCCAAAGCTAACATTTTGAGGTTCACTAAAATTACCCGTTTTCAGTCAATTCTCTGCCAATCTGAACCAAATTTGCAGGGTAGGTGCCCAATTAGTCCGGCTACTTGTGTTACAGTTTCGGCGCGAAAATTCAAATTTTGGCGGGAAATTTAAACGAATATGTGAATATCATAAAATGGTCTCATAAAAACGGCTCTTACTCAAGAAATACAAAAGCTATTCTGGTGAAATCATGGCCGCTTATCGACCCAACATAGTGCAGTTTTACGTAGAAGTTTAAAAACCCTAGCTCAAAGTACGCGCGAGAATCCGATTTTCAAAGTTGGTAGAAAATCGGGATTTATCCATTTTCAAAGCTAACATTTTGAGGTTGTTGTTGTTGTTGTTGTAACTTTTTGTCCTTTTTGGACTAGGAGTAGCCAACTGCTATAGAGCAGGAAGAGACACAAGGTCCGGCAGCCTCCTTAACAACAACCCTCCCCTTTTGCTGTCGGTGGGTGCAAGACAGCTTAGGTTTGGTCCCCATTTGTCTACTTGCCATTGCTGACTTTCGACGGCCCAAACTACAAAGTATCCTGCAAAAAATGTTCTTGCTAATGTTTAAATTTCCCGCCAACATTTGAATTTTCGCGCCGAAATTCTAGCAGAGTTAGCTAGACCAATTGGGCACCTATTCTGCAAATTTGGTTCAGATTGGCAGAGAATTGACTGAAAACAGGCAATTTTAGTGAACCTCAAAATGTTAGCTTTGGAAATGGATAAATCCCGATTTTCTGCCAATTTTGAAAATCGGATTCTCGCGCGTACTTTGAGCGAGGGTTTTGAAACTTCTACATAAAACTGCACTATGTTGGGTCTATAAGCGGCCATGATTTCACTAGAATAGCTTTTGTATTTCTTGAGTAAGAGCCGTTTCTATGAGACCATTATATGATATTCACATATTCATTTAAATTTCCCGCCAAAATTTGAATTTTCGCGCCGAAACTGTAACACAAGTAGCCGGACTAATTGGGCACCTACCCTGAAAATTTGGTTCAGATTGGCAGAGAATTGACTGAAAACGGGCAATTTTAGTGAACCTCAAAATGTTAGCTTTGGAAATGATGATAAATCCCGATTTTTTTGCCAAATTTGAAAATCGGATTCTCGCGCGTACTTTGAGCGAGGGTTTTGAAACTTCTACATAAAATTGCACTATATTGGGTCTATAAGTGGCCGTGATTTCACGGGCGTAGCTTTTGTATTTCTTGAGTAAGAGCCGTTTTTATGAGACCATTTGATTTTCGTATTTTCGTTTAAATTTCCCGCCAAAATTTGAATTTTCGCGCCGAAACTGTAACACAAGTAGCCGGACCAATTGGGCACCTACCCTGACAGGTTGGTTCAAATTCGTTGAGAATTGAGTGAAAAACAGTTATTTTAGTGAATCCGAAAAAGTGGAGAGGACATTTTTTTTGTGCACTACTGTATAACACGTACATGCAGACATGGGCTAGCATTTCGGCTGAGGGGGGGTAGAATTTTCAATTCCTGAGGGGGGGCTGAGGGGGGGTAGGAGCTCCTGAGGGGGGGCTGAGGGGGTGGTAAGCCAAAAAGTCCGATTTTTTGCTAAAATCAAGGTTTTTTGGCTTGTTTTTCATTAAAATAAGCTAAGATAAGCTATTCTGAGCTCATTTACACCTAATCCAGGTATATTTTTATCATAATTTTCTATACAAACTTCTTCCAAAAAATTCCTGAGGGGGGGTAGCGGCCGGCTGAGGGGGGGTAGGTCAGAGGCTGAGGGGGGGCCAACCCCCCCGCAGCCCCCCCCTTTGCCCAGGTAGGCGTACATGTAACAGGGGGTCTGGGGGGTCTGCCCCCCACCCGACTTAGGCCAAACCCCCCGGACGGCCCCCCCGGGACGATTTCACCGACCCCCCCTCCGATTTTTCTGGCAAGTAAATTTTCGAGCAAATTTTTGCAATTTTTTACAGTTCCAGACACAAAAATTGCCAAAATCGCCTGCAAAACAGCACTCTTTAGCTGTATTTCAGCACAAATTAGCGATTTTTGGCGATTTTTAGCCAAAAAATTGTGATTTTTTTCGATTTTTGAGCGTTTTTAGTGCCCACCCCCTACCAAAATTTTGGCTCAGACCCCCCGGCCGGCGCCAGACCCCCCAACCCCCCTTCCCCATCGGCGGATGACCTGTTACATGCATGATATAACAGGAGGGTCTGGGTGTCCGCCCCCCCTCCACTTAGGCCAGACCACCGAGACGATTTTTCTGGGAAGTAATTATTTGAGCAAATTTTTGCGATTTTTTGCAATTAGACACGAAATTTGCCAAAATCACCAGTAAAACAGCACTTTTCAGCTGTATTTCAGCTGAAAAGTGCTGTTTTTTCGATTTTGAGCGTTTTTAGTGCCCAACCTCTCCCAAAATTTGGGCTCAGACCCTCCGGCAGGCGCCAGACCCCCCAACCCCCTCCCCCTTCGGCGGATGACCTGTTACATGTATGGGTCCTAGGTTGGGTTTTCGGTCAGGTGGAGGTCACACATGGGTCGGAAAAATCCGGAGGGCTGTAGAGATAGTCTCGGGGGTTACAAAATACATGTAACAGGTTGTTGTTGTTGTTAGTAGCCAAAACACCGCCGACTTCCGAATCAGTCGAGGCTCAATCCCAGGAAGGACGCCACGTCCCTGGGGCTGCTCCATAGGTCGTGTAGTGTGAGATTAGTTGGCTTCACAGAGCACTTGAAAAGGTGTTCAGAAGTATGTTGGGCTCTTCGGCAATCAGGGCACAAGTCGTCTGGGCATAGACCAACGCGATTTTGCCAAGTCTGCAGCATAGTTGAATATCCAGAACGTAGTTGAGCAAGGGTGGTCCTGGTCTTCCAAGGCAGTTCCTTCTCTTCATCGCAGATGGGCGGTGGATATCCTCCTAGTCTGACGGGCGGGTTGTAGCTATTCAGGACAAAGTTGACTGTTTCTTTGTGCAGCGTTTCAAGGCCCGTTTTGTAGGCGACTAGATCAGTTGTCTCGATGAGCAAGAAACGGTCGATTAAAGCTTTGTAACGTTGTTTCAAGGTTACCTGTAGTTGGCGTGGTTGGGTTTGAGCTTGAGATTCTTGATGGTTTGGGTGACTAGGCAGGAAGGTTCTGAGGAGGAATTGGGAGCAGAGAAGGTCGCTGTGGTGTTTGACTGGTAAGAGTTCGGTCTCTTGGTGTAGGTGCTGTTCTGAGGTCATCTTAACACAGCCAGTGATAACTCGAAGTGCAGCGTTCTGGGTTGCCTGTAGTTGTGTCACCTTTGTTCTGCTAAGGTTTGGGAACCAGATCGGTACTGCATAGCTCAGGACGGATCGGCCAATGGCTTTGTAGGTGAGCATCAGGGTTTCTTTACTCTGTCCCCATGTGGTACCGGAAAGGGCGCATAGAATATTGGTGCGCTTTCTCATTTTGGTCCTCAATTGGTCAGTGTGCACTGAGAAGGTGCTCATGGTGTCGAACACCACTCCCAAAATCTTGATCTGCTGAACTGTCGGGATAGGTTGGTTGTTCATTACAATGTTCAGATCGGTGTTGTATTCGCCTGAGAAAGTCGTGAACAGGATTGCAGCTGATTTGGTGATTGAAAGTTTCAGGCTTCGATCAGACAACCATTTAGTGACAGTGGCGAGGTAGCGGTTCAGTCTTTGGGTTAGGGGCGGGATTTGTGGTCCAGACGTCATGACGGTAAGATCATCTGCGTAGCTAACGACTTCGGGGATGTTTGGGGGTGGTTTCGGTAAGCTGCTCATGTACAGGTTGAAAAGTAGAGGCGAAAGAATGCCCCCTTGTGGTACGCCTTGTTTCAGTCTTCTGTGTTTCGATCTTGAGCCTCGGAATTCCACAAAGGTTTGTCGTCCATTCAAGTAAGCAGACAGCCATCTAGTCAGGGTTGGAGGGATTCGCGAGTCGGCCAAATCTTGTAACAAGACGGTGTGATTAACTGTATCGAAGGCACTGGTTAGGTCAAGGGCTACAGCAATGGTGCGGGAGCAAGGTTTGGCTTGGTTTAGTCCAGCAGTAATTTGGCTGTTAATCACGTGTAGGGCAGTGGTTGTAGAGTGGTTCTTCTGAAAGCCATGTTGGTGGTCAGCCAGGTCTGTGTAGATGTTCAGGTAAGGTAGGATCATCCGTTCCAAGATCTTAGCAATGGGCGACACAAGAGAGATCGGGCGGTAGGATTTTCCTTGGTCAGTTGGTTTGCCAGGTTTCAGAATGGGGATGATACGAGCAACTTTCCAGGGTCCGGGAATCAGGTCGGTCTGAAGGGAGAGGTTAAAGAGCTTGGTCAGGTAGCCAATTCCGATCGGTCCGAGGTGTTTGAGTAGGAGTGGACATAGGTCATCTGGTCCATAAGCAGTCGAGGGTTTGGAGGTCCTTATGGCGAGGGCAGTTTCATGTTCAGAGAACTGGATCGTGTGTCGGCCTTTCCGCTTCTGTATGTATCTGAGCACAGTCTTCTTACTTCGGTTTGGTCTGTCCGGTCGCAGAGTGAACTGCTGGTTGAAGAGGTTGGCGCATCGTCGGGGGTTTGAGACTGGTTTGTCCATAAAGACAATCGATTTGTTGGGTGGAGGTTTAGGCGGGTTCGTCAGTCCTTTCACAGTCTTCCAGAGCTTTTTGAGGCCAGTGGTGCAGTCGAACGAATTAACATGTTCTCGCCATTTTTCAGTTTTGTACTGGTGAACTCTGTTGGCAATTTGTCTTGACAGGATGGAGATACGTGGCGAAGAAGGGTTTTGGGCCCTTAGTTTATCTCTTTCATCAGCCAACTTGGCTGCGTCAGTAGGGAAATTCTGCTTGACATATGGGATTCGTCCAGTCGGAATATGGTGAGCAGCGGCTTTAAGTAAGATCTTCCGAAAGGTCTTTTCATCGTGAAAGATATTAGTTGGCTCTGGGAGTTCCGCTAGTTTTCTTTCCATTTCCTCTTTAAATCCGGTCCAGTCAGCTTTTTGGAAGTTCACACAGGTGCGGTCTTTAGATGGCTTTTTGGGTGTCTCAGTCATCAGAGTCAGGATAATCGGGAGGTGGTCCGAGTTCAAGGCTGCAGCCATAGTCCAGTTTGTGGTCAGAAGGGTAGAGCTAGCCAGAGAAAGGTCTGGAGAGCTGAGAACTTCCCCCACTTGGCGAGTGGGTTGTGGTCCATTCAAGACTCCCAGGTCACTTTGCTCCAGTAAGTCAGCGACATAACGTCCTCTTGTATCTTCTGGGGCGGATGAGTGCCATAGTCCATGGTGCGCGTTTATGTCTCCAAGGATCAAGCAGTCGGTCAGTTGTAGCAAGTGGTCAATCATGGGTCGGTATGCAGGAGGGGTACAGGTGCGCGGTGGTAGGTAGAAGTTAACAATCGTCAAAGGTGAGCCATCGGGTAGTATTTCTATGCAGGTTTGTTCGAGCACTGGGTCTGGTTCAGGGAGCTGTTTGCGATGGAATCTGACATCATCATGAATGATGAAAGCCAAGCCACCACCTTTGTTCGTACCGCGGTCCTTCCATATCATGGTATATTCAGGGGTATTAGGAGTCTTGGTTTTCTCAGTCCATTTAGTCTCTTGGATAGCAGCAAGTTTTGTTCTGGTTTTCTCCATGAAGTGCAAGACATCATCTAGTTTTCCAGTGAGTCCATTCACATTCAGCTGGATTATCCGGAAGGGAGTCGTCTGAGCTGGGGTCTGCGTTTGGTGTGGTCTGGAGCAGCATAGGGCCTGGTAGGCTTCAGTCCAATCGCGTGCGCGGGGTAGTCCGGAGCAGGGTCGTAGGTGCAACCAATCCATACAGATGGTGCACTTCACTGACGTTTGTCGACGGGTTATCTCATCAGAGCATATTGTGCATTGCCATTTTCCATTTACAAACGGTCCTGGGTTCTGTTCCACACCGGCTCTGATCAGCAGCAGGAGCAGCACGGCCGGCATGTGCCACTCCCTGAAGAAAAACCCCGATCGAGTCGTAGGTCGATAGGCATTTGGAGCTTGGTTTGACGGTCCTTGGTCTCCGCTTTGCGGAGGGTGGATTCGCGACTGAGACGCGACCGTCTTGGAATCCATGTAACAGGTCATCCGCCGAAGGGGAGGGCGGTTGGAGAGGGGTCTGACGCCGGCCCGGGGGGTCCGACTGAGCCCAAATTCTAAGGAGTGGGTTGGACACACAAAAACAATAAAAAATCGTAAAGTTTTAGTTTAAAATCTGTTTGGTTAAAGAATTTGGCGCTTCTGCTGACCAAACCACATCACCCGAATTTGGGCTCAGTGCCCCCGGTCCAAAACCTACATACATTGTACATGTGCATTGGGGTGGTCAGGGATGACGAAAATAAACTCTACTAAATTGCTTCCACAAGGATTTAGGAAGTGTCCTGGTGCAGCAGTTAACGCCATAGAAAACAATCTTGGCAGCTACGCTACGCACTGAACACCAAATTTCGTCGAAAATTTTGACTTTTGGACAACAAAATTGTTGGTTGGAAAACTAGAATTTGAGCAGTTTTCGATAAAAAACGTGATTTTACGCAGAAAATAATACGATTTTTTAGACAAAATGTTACCGAAAATTCAAATTTCAAGGTCTAGGGCCAGGGCAACTACGCATGGAGACCCCTGCGCAGATGTGTGAAAAGTAGCTAACTAACCTGGAATCTGAAGGCTAAGAAAGGCGCCGAAAGCCAACTTGTAGATGCGGCTTACGGTAGTATGGAGTTGTGGAGAAATCTGATGGAACAAACAGGTCTTCAGTTCCAGTTTTAGTTCGTCCGAAAAATCGCCGTCCCCGCTCATAAAATCCATGTACCGGTAGTACAGCCTATCTAGGGAATCCACTGCCTAAATAATAACAAATACTACACGTCCTTGGTAACAGTTGCTCTCGTCTCTGAGATGGCACCGGTATGCGGTATATACATACATTATACAGCATTTTCCGCTAGTTTTAAACACTGAATTATTCAGTTTTTCGTCGAAAAATAAGCATATTTTTGCTATTTATTAACCGAAAACACCAATTTTTAGCAAATTCTCTGGACTTGGTCAATTGTTCGATATTTTGAAGGAAGTTTTCAGTCTTTCAAGAAAAAACAAAAAACATAAAGAAAGCGTTCTAAAAATAGTAACAGATTTTGCACAATATATATTGGTAAATGTATAGTTTCCGGGCGTAAAATCAGGAACCGGCTCCAGATTAAAATTAATACTTTTAATTATCATAACTTATCATAAATTGACAAGTTTTATCGATAAACATCGATTATCGATTATTTTTTGGCAAAATTCCAAAATCGTCCAAAATGGTCATGTTATATATTATTTGAAAGCCCTTCGCCTGACGAGTCTAATGATCACTAAATCAGCATAGGGCACGCCCCGGGAGGCCTGTTTTGCCAAATATAAAAGTACCCCTAGAGACGCATCAGTATAGGCACGCTCTGGAGGGCCTGGTTTAAAAACATAAAAGTACCCCTAGGGGACGCATCGGTATAGGGCACGCTCCAGAGGGCCTGTTTTAAAAACATAAAAGTACCCCTAGGGGACGCATCAGTATAGTGATAATTACCCCTAGGGGACGCATCAGTATAGTGATGCGTACCCCTAGGCGTATTTTTATATTTGGAAAACAGGCCCTCTAGAGCGTGCCTTATACTGATGCGTCCCCTAGGGGTACTTTTATATTTGGCAAAACAGGCCCCCGGGGGCGTGCCCTATGCTGATGTAGTGATCATTAGACTCGTCAGATGAAGGGCTTTCAAATGATATATAACATAACCATTTTGGACGATTTTGAAATTTTGGAATTTTGCCAAAAAAATAATCGATAATCGATATTTATCGATGAAACTTGTTAATTTATAATCACTTATGATCATTAAAAGTAAATATTTCAATCTGGGGTCGGTTCCTGATTTTACGCCCGGAAACTATACATTTACCTATATTTATCTTTTTAGTTGAATTTTTGCTATACAGGTCCCAACCATACTGGTCTCCGAAAAGAATACACAAAATCAGGTGGGGAAGAGATGAGAATGGCTTTTAAGGGCCGGCGGCCAACCAGTAAGCAGCAGAAAGAAAGAAAAAACCTTCAAAAACTCGTTGAGTACGTAGCATTCACCGGAGGCGTTGCATAGATCGACCAGCAGTTGATTCCATTTTGGGGCGACCGATTGCAATAGCTCGGCTCGGAATTGGTAGATTAGCAGATCTTTGGCGTCTCTTATTGAGTCGTTATCCACCAATAATTTCACCAAACACAACATTTCTTCTTCGGCCAACATACTTCTTTACTCTAGCTACTACTATTAACCCTTCAGCTAAACCCAAGTAGCACGCGTCCTCTTAACGCTCTTTGCAAGGAGAAGTCTTTAAGCTAACCTACAACAGTACCAAAAACGCACGCACGCGTCGTCTCGGTAGCCGGAAAATAGGCCCCCCGTTCGTCGGCCGGTTGGCGGGATTACGGTAGGCAATTTGGTCAAACGTTATGTGAACGTTTTTTGGGAATAAATAATAAATAAATAAAAATTTGCTTGTCTGCTTGCTTACTAGTCTAATGTTTTTGTTTGTTTAGCTTTCTAATCGACTGTTTTTTAAGGTACGCAGGTGCAGTAAATTCTTTCTATTTGTTTTGGCTTTAAAATAGAGATTTTTGCTTCTTTCTTGATCGCTCAGCGTAAAGCGAGTTACGTAGCCTGTCTTTCCTTTCTTTCTCTGGCGGAGCGGCGGCGGCGGCGAGCTGTTTCCGTGTGTTTTCTTTGCAGAGCCAACCGATATAACTGGTTATGCAACCGGGAGCAGAATAACGGAATTGGATTGGAATGTTCGGTTCCGGAGATTTGGATACTCCTTCCTTTTTGGTCCTCGGTGTTTCAGCACTGCACTGCAAACGACAGCCCTGATCTGCATCAGCACCAACGTGCCACTCCAAATAAGATTGCCAAGCCACCGGAGAATCTTCGCCCACCATTTGGAGTCGATTTTACTTCGAATGGAAGTGAGGTCAGAGACAGCACTTGCCATCTCAATTTCGTAACTGGAATTTCATCTGGCCTAAAAAGTAATAATTAATAGTTGGCTGCAGATCTTTGGTCGAACATTGTGAAATCTAACATACTATAAGCATGCAGAATACACAAGAAATCCCAAACTCTTGTGTTTTCTGTTGAGAAACTAAATATTTAGGCATGGCCTACAGGCCGCTGTTTTATTACTAAACTCCTTTCTCTGAATTTCTATTGTGCGTTTGTTTCAGGCAGTGTTGTCCGTTCGGTGGAAAATAGATCGGGGTGGCGTCTAATTTACTCAAAGAATGCCAGCGTGGAATTATTCGAGCTTCGGATTAGCTCTCTTTCTTTCTCTGCACACTTCCCAAGTAAGTTCGGAAAGGTGTTTTCCAGTCAGGTCAGGTTTTACTAGTAGAACCTCCATGAATGGGAAAGCTCACGCTGACCGGACTGCGTCTCTCTTTTTGGAAGTGTCCCACTTATGGATGGGAGGGCCGCCGGCTGTCACAGTTGATAAAAACATACATGGGCCGGGGGTGTGGGGGTATACCCCTCCCTCTCGCCGGCCAGTACCACCCCCTCGGCCGGCCATACCCCCTCCCACACCCCACCCCTTCCCGGAGGGGGAAAATTTTCGCATATTTAAGGCAACATTGGCGTTTTTTGGCCTTTTTTCGGGACCCCCCGGACGTCTCCATACCCCTCCGGATTTTTCCGCCCCATGTATGGTTGAAAACCTTCCTGAAAATAGGTTCAATGATGTTCAGTGTTATGGCAGAACTAAAACGACATATCTCATCTCATCCCTTTTACAGAGAGCTTGACTAGTGATTGGCCACTTAGTGTCCCATTTTCGGATATTCGTCTCATTTAAGGCGTATTCCTGTGTCGAAAAATATCGGTCACTGACATTTCTGTCGGGCCGATGTCTGCTCCGTATAGCAATATGAAAATGTCGGCGACGGAAAGAACGGCATAAAGCTGTTCGAGCACTTTCCTGCATTATTCTGCTTGTTCTGCACCAAAGCAATATCATTTAGACATTCTACGCTCAATATGCAACAAAAAAGGCCTCTGACAAAATGTTAAGAACATTTTTGTCGAGCTTTGTCGGCGGCGAAAGATGGTGTTGCGGCGTGTTAGTCAGTTCATACTCACAAGGGTTGACAGATTAAAGGACCCGAAAGAGCGACTGTCGCCTTGTTTCTCCGGAAATACACTGTTTCAATCAATTAATCACTGTAGATATGTGCGCCTAACAGAAATACCGGCGACCAACATTTTTTCGACAGGGGTATGATGAATGCGCCTTTACGGAGGTTAAGTTAGCCTGTGTCCTTCTGGCGTCCCATCCAGGGAGGGGTAGGCTGATTTTCCAAAAAAATAGTTGCGGACCGGTGAGCGGTATTGGCTTGGCAGTCGAGGAATAAACCGACCCGTATGGTAGGGGAACTTTTGGAATGTATATGTAAAGGTCCCGTGATAGATTGTCTGAGCTTTTCTAACCCATCTCACAAAAAGGTCGCCGTCAGTAGAGAAGTAATAGTGCCTACCGGCTGTTAGGTGTTATCAAACGCACTTGATTTCAGGCCAAAAAAGTTGCTGCTCGGTTGACTGCGCTCAGTGAAGAAAGAATATGTGAAGAAACTACAAAATCGTGTAATTAGCGAGGACACAGTACTGTGAATTTAATTTCTATTGTAGTATTGTTCGATTATGATCATCCATAAAGTGTATGCACGGTATTGCCACACAATATAAATGCGTTTTTCAATAATTCGTGTGCGTAGTATAATTCTATCTCTTGGGCGACAACGATTCCTTCCACATGTGGAGCCACCAAACAAGTAAGTACTTTCTTAGCCTGCAATTCTAACGTTGCGGTGCACCAGTGATTTTGTCGCTTAGGGCCGTCCATAAACATAAACGTTTTCAACACCAACCGCCACTCTCCCTGCGACGTTTTCCGACTTTCAGCCGACCACCCTCCCTCTTTTCCTTGGGTGATGCTAAAAGACCGGCTATCTGAATGAATGAATGTTTATCCATAAATCAAAAACAGTTGTTCAGAGAGACTTGGGTGACATGGCCGTTGACCGACTTGTGTCTCACCCATTAAGCTATGAAACTAAGAAACACTTGATTTAAGCCTACGAATGGTGAGCGTGCGGTAATCAACAACAATATCAGATTCACCGGCGTCACGTCTTTTTCTCAAATCATTACGCAGCTCGAACGCCTTTTTGGCCTGTCACGGTGTTAGGTCATAGCCGATGTAGACTGAGGAATATTGAGGCGTCGAAGAAGCAGCACAGATCTCTTTCTTTGCATGATGATTTTCTTAGTCATTTGGTTCTTTAATTCAACCATAACCCGACCTCCAATAGTCCGAATGTTGGATATGTTAGCACTAGAAGAGTGCGAACAATATCTGAAAAGCCAAATACCCAATGCCAATACCTGAGACCCCCAATACCCAATACCTGCGTAACTGAGCCAAAAATTGCATTGCAACGAACATGTACATTCACTTGTGTACACAGTTTTCAATCCGTATGCGAGAAGATACCTCTACGCAGTTCTGGGCCAATACCCTCGGTCCAAGGAAAGTCTGTCCAAACCACGTTTGGCACAAGAAAGAAGATCCGCAGAAAACGCACAGGATGGCTTTGACTTTGGCATCTTTGGAAGTCCAAATTCTAGTTAATTCACAGGCGGCATTGGATACAGTTAGACGGTTCCGGCATAATGCACTGACACTGATTGTAAGTTATTACTATGCAGTCTCTGAGAGAAGTACACTCTACTTACTGAGGTTCGAGACAAAAAGTTAAAAGTGTCAGTAGGTATCCTATCTTCATCTACCGCTCTTGGTCGTCAAGGGTGTTTATTTCTAAAAGAGACATTCTATTTTACTTTTCCAGAATCGGCCTGCCGTAAATACTAAGTTGACATCGAAAGAGAACAATCGAAACTCGAGAAAAACATTTCTAATTATTTTGTTTTGTCTGTGTTTTACTCACCACGAATAATTCCTCTTCAATGCAGGACGAAGATAGTTTAATGTGCATTTGCTACTTTTAAATCTCCCGCGTCACTTTACTACATAGCGCGCAGCAATACAGTAATCTCCACGCCGGCCGCCGAGCGGGGGGCCTATTTTCCGGGAATCGTCGTCTCAACGCCCCTGAGCGGGCGCGCATTCGCAGGCAGCCCGCGGCGCAGCACAGGCAGCACAGAATTGAGCGGCAAATTCAAACGTGCGAAGGCGGCCGATCGCTCACGGAGCCTGCAACATGACATGTGCCAAAACCAAACCAAGCGACAACCAAACACCTTTCTGTGCTACCGTGCTTGTAGTATCCGTCCATACACTTATCGGAGTCCGTTTGGGGTTTTTTGAAGAGTGAATTTCCTTGTCTTTTACTTTCCCTCACTTTTTCATAATTTCATGACCAATTTTTAAAGCTGCCTCTTGCGACCTTATACCAGCGTTAGATTTGGACTTGTTGAACTTCCAAAATGTTAGAAAATGAAGTAAAACTCATAAATTCTCTCTGACGATTCTCGACCTGCCCCTTCAGCCACTACCTCTACTGTTATGCGTACTAATAAAACAAGCCACAAGAATATAGTGGAAGCAGTGTCCATGCATGCAGCCCTCCTTGATACCACATCAAAATCCGTTTACAGTAGAATGTCTATAAATGGACCTCTATAAGTTGGACGCCTCCGTAAATGGACGCTTTCCTTATCAACGTACTGTACTTTCAGCTGCATTCCAGTGATGTATTGTTACATCTAGGCCAGCGCAACGGCTACGGCGTAAATTATTGTATTCAAATTCGCACAACCTGACTGACTAACCAAACAAAATTTGCACACCAAAAGCGATCAGAATCAGCACGTCGTTTGCACACCGACACGCATAATTAACAAACTAATACGCACAGTAACAGCAAAGTTATTATTTTCTCTTTCTAGTTTTTTAACATTCGAACGTGGCGTAGCCTGTCCCGTACAGTCTTATGAATTCGACGACCCGATCTGCGAGCGCTGACAACAGCACAGCCACTACTGAACATGAAATTGATCTGGTTTCCTCGGCTTTTGCACAAATCCAGGCGTTGTTTGAAGCGAGTGAGGCCAACCAACACACTATCGCTGTTATCATCGCCGAGTCGTTGAATAAAATTGGTCACCGACTCCAGCACATCTTCTCGGAGCTCGTCTCCTGTAACGTTGGAATCATACAGTAAACTTTGACCGGGTACCGGGTCTTTCCGCATAAACGCCCAAATAGTGGCCCCTGTGCGATTGGAAAGCCTTTCCAAATAAAATGGAAAGAAAGGTGAAAAAGTTAGGCATGTGCAAGAGCGTTAGTTACCTAAGTTAAAAGTTAGGTATGCAAAAGCCCATCGACGGTTATTCAGATTATACATTTTGTCCTGGAGGAGATAAAAAATATAATGAAAAATGGGCTAAAACCTAAAAAATCGCGGCTAAATGCATGAGTTTTAGTATACAAACATGATACTATCGGTTTTTGTAAAAAAAATCAGTCCAAAAAAGTTCAAATAACAGAGAGACAGCGCTCAGCCAGAGAGCAGTGTTGCCATTTCGAAATAAACGACCATGTATAGTAGTTTTTCAAATAGCCGCCCGTGGGCGTTTATTGAGATTAGAATTCAAGTTGTGAAAAGTGCCAGAACTAAATAAACGCCCATCGGCTTGCTTACGGAAAAACCCAGTACTTACATATCAGCGACGATTTTTACATATGTGTACACTATAAGGTACCGATCCGATACCATACTGAAAGGTACCGACCGATCGTCTCGACCGAGGCCTCAGGTGATCACAGTTCCTAGCATAACGGCGCCTGTAACAAACATTAACTAGAGTACGAACAATACCTGGGACCCCAAATACGCATACCCAATACTTGCATACAATAAATAAACGGAGAATACTAACAAACAACCATTCATGGAAAATTCTCAAAAAGCGGGAGGGGCCCCCATGAAACGATGCAAGGCGATTTTGGGGGAAGGGGGGTCCGAAAAATCGGGATTTTGGTACGACATCATTTATGGACGGCCCCTTTATCGAGACCGAGCCTAGACCGCAAACGTCACAACGTGCTTGCCCATTTCCCGAGTAAGTGAAAAACCATCAAATTCTGCTCGTTTTCTTTCTCGGCATGACTAGATTTCTTTTAGATGCAACAAAAACTCTTCCACTGAGGCAAAACTTATATATTTTTGCTGAAAAAAACAAAAAGTATGACTTTGCGCTCATTCCAAACAGCTAGCGACCTGTTTATCAACTATTTGGAATTATTTGGTATTATTTGGTATTATTTGGTATAGAAAACACCATCTGCTATTTGGTATTTGGTATTTGGTATTTTTTATACCATTTGCATCCCTACTTCGAAGACAACAGTTGAAAATCCAGAACCTTGCACTCGAGACTGATTTCTTGAAGTTCTGCAGCAAGCTGATCGCGTGTTTCTACAGTACAGAATGGACTCATCTCATTCAGTCAGAAACGCGAATAGAGCGTGGAACAAGGCACTTAGGAACGCTTTTTCTGGGCAACAGAAATTGGCACCGGTACAACGCGCTAACGGCGGGCGGGAAGAAATCAATGTGGCAACACGGATGCAAGCAACCTTACATAACAGAGCGGAACAAAGAAAGGAGGTGCAGTGCGGCCGGCAGGCCCCGTGCAACGGCAACGGTAGCAGAGAACCGGCGGCGCGGCTGTTTTGAATTTGCCGCTCAATTCTGTGCTGCCTGTGCTGCGCCGCCGGCTGCTGACTGCGAATGCGCGCCCGCTCAGGGGCGTTGAGACGACGCGTGCACCAAGCACCGGTCTCGCTGCAGTTTATCTTGCGCCCAGTGGCGGTTAATTTGAATTTAAACCTCTGCCGTACTAACAAAAAGATTGAGAAGTTTCGTTAGCAAAGCTTAACGAAAGACGAACGCGAACAGAGTTAAGTTTAAAGCACACAAATTGTGTTCGTCTTTTGCTTGTGTTCGCTGTGTATTTGTATTTCAAACACAGAAAAACTGATTTCAATGAACAGCTACATTCTGTACCACTAAAGTACATTTCAAAATACAGCATTCTGTGTTTTTGGGAATAACTCCTTATGGAAGCGTTGGAGCGCTTTTTGCCTCAGTATAAAGTTGTAGAGGGGCTCGAGCTCTGTACTGAGGTGCAACCTAATCTGCTCAACGTTCCCTTGTAACGCTTTTTTGGGTAAGGGAGAAAATGGGCTTTTTCTGTACTGTAGTTGGGCTGAATGCGATTTTCTAGTGAATCAGAATCTAGAGACCATGGGAAATTTCTAAAATGTATTCATATTGATTCTAGGTCAAATGGTTCCAGAGTCCGTCAAAGTTGACTGAAAATGCGAAAAATGGCCGTTTTTCGCGATTTTCAGATTTCTGGGGGGATTGAAATAACTCGGGCGGGACCAACTCAACCGATTTGGCTGAAACTCACAAAAATGGTGTAAAATCTAGTTTTACATCGATTTAGACACATAAGAACCCAGAAACGTTGACCGTGATACCGTAATCCCGCTTTTTCCAAGATTAGGTCATTTGGTTTTTCTCTACATAGTAGGTAGTATGTGATACTTTTACAGCCCTCCACTGTGGTTATAAATATGTTTTCTAGTATTCCGAATCGATTTCAAGCCCTTCTGAAGCCAATGAAGTCCCGAATTGAGGTCCCGAAAAGAAAATTGTTATTTTTCGCGATTTACGGTACAAACCACGGAATGCATACGATTTTCCGTCAACCGCGGAAATTAGTGTGAGGTGTCCCTGTTGTTAGGCAAGGTGTTTCTGTTCCCTACTCGCTGCTCGGTCCAGAATATTGCATTGGCACTAGGGTTCCGGCGATATATCGATATCGAAATGTCCTATCATACTGTACACACACATTAGCCATTTAGAAACAGAATTTATCTGAGCATTTTGTTACATGTGCTTTTCATACATAGACATAGATATAAATCACGAAACAGGCATGAAACAGTGTCTAACAGGTTCCATCAATAAACGCCATATGCAAATTTTCTTACAGCAGTTTGTATTTTTGTTTTGTCATGTCAAATTTGGTCTCTTCTGTTGTTTTTCTAACAGTTTTGAGTCAGTCTGGCCTATTCTACATCACAAAAGTCCATTTTTAACTAAAATGACGTAAATTAAATTAAAGCTATTTTTAGCTTGAGTTTTTTTCGCAGCACACATCTTGAGCACACACTTCACATCCCTGACATATACATATATTATGTGAGCAATACATATACAGGGTGTGCCAAAAAAAAAACAACCCAGCAGATTTTTCGCTGTAACAACCGCAAATCTCAACCGATTTGAATGAATCCTTTTTTAAATGAAAGATAAATAAATCCTTAAAAGACTGCTGAAATTTTCATTAATATACTCTGCTTAGTTGCTGAGATATTGGCTCTCAAAATCAAAACAGTGATTTTGGCAGTGAACAAGAGGGCTTTTTTATTATTCTGCACTTCGTAATTCCTGCTACTGCTAAGGACTCTTGGAGGCTTTACAGGTGACAACGAAACTCGGTTTACTTCAACACTAAAGTATCATTAGCCCTAGCAGTAAGAATCTGCTTTATTATGAAATGCAACGGAATCGCTCTTGTTCTTTGCCAAAATCCGTTTCGAATTTTAGAAGGCAAACATCTCAAGAACTAAACTGTGAATCTCAATAAAAATTGCATCAATCTTTGAAGAATTTATCAGTCTTTCATTCACAAAAGGATTCATTCAAATCGGTTCAGATTCATGGTTGCAAAAGTAAAAAATCTGCTGGGTTGTTCTTTATCACTCTTGTTCATTGCCAAAATCTCAGTTTTGACTTTGAGGACAAATATCTCAGGAACTGAGCAGGCTATCTTAATAAACGGTACATCAATCTTTCAAGAATTTATTTATCTTTGATTTAAAAAAGGATTCATTCAAATCGGTTGAGATTTGCGGTTGCTACAGCAAAAACTCTGCTGGGTTGTTTTTTTTTGGCACACCCTGTATTATGTATTCCGAAAATATTACATAATATGTATTTTTTACATACATTGTATATGTATTCCACAATACGATGTACACCACGAATCTGCATAACAAAACGGAACCGATTCACAAATTAGCGTTAAATCTACACAGACCATCAGAGTTTCTGGGCGTCAGATGTAATGCTGACAATTCTAAGTTGACTTCAATTTGCTTGAACGGGCCTAGGCGATACTGTAGTTTTCGCAGCGGGGGATCACTATTCCACGCACCGCTGCTTTCCACAACACTAATCGGCGTACTAGCCAACACCGACTGTTGCCCAGTGGTAGTTGTGACTATGGGAGGTGGAGGTCTTGGCGTTTTCGCCACATGCAACCCAAAAAAGCGAAGAAATTGCTTGCGAACTTTATAGGAAAAGAGCAGTAGTAACCACCCATTAGACCAGCCATATATGTCAGTTACACAAGCACCGCGAAATACCCAGACCCGAATATCTTCTGGAGTTGCATTGGCAGACCTAAAATAGGCATTGTGGTGGAGAGGAGAGGAGAGGAGAGGAGAGGAGAGGAGAGGAGAGGCGAGGCGAGGCGAGGCGAGGCGAGGCGAGGCGAGGCGAGGCGAGGCGAGGCGAGGCGAGGCGAGGCGAGGCGAGGCGCACAGCAGAGAGCGGAAAGCTGATGGCTGAATCGCAAGAATGCGTTTAATAAAAAAATTGCATACATTACTACATACCAGGCGTAGCTAATAGCCATGGCAAAAACATGAACTGTGATGCCGATGTCGCAAAGTGCCAGAACGGCTCCGATTATACCCAGTCGGACTTCTGCTTTGGCCAATAGTGAACCAGAAGGCTGGACGCTGATTGGCTGCACCGCTCTGCTACTTTGGTACAAGGTGATGAACATGCGCCCATAGAGAAATAACAGCAACAGTAGTCTGAACCAACCAACTATACCGTAGACCACTGCAGAGAAAATGCTGATCTGCAACAACAGTAGAAATACATTTACTCAAAACCAGCAGAAATAAATTCTGACTTGTTGTAGGGTAGGCACACTTTTCTCCATCTGAACTGTTGAATTTTATGTATAACAGACGTTTTAAGAGTCGTTCTCTGGTCAGATCGCGTTTTGGTCCTTTGCCCTATTCAGACCCAAAATTGAAACTTTGAGCTAGAGAGCTGTAAGTTGGTACACTAATAGATACTTATGAGTTATCTTTCAGCTGCAAAGGATTACTGGATCTGACGCTCCTGTCCTGAGATATAGCCTTCCGAAAATCGGTCTGCTTAACTATGGGACCAAAATTTCAAACTCGAATTTCTCGCTTCATACTCGGAATTCGGACCTAAAAATTGGGGGTTTTAGAGTATTTTTAGACTGCTTTAAGAAACTTTCGTCAAATTTTCGTTTTCAGAAAAAAAATTTTTTTTCGCCCCCTTTGCGCCCCCCTAGCTCGTCTGGAACCCCCCTACCCAGTTTTTTTTATTTCAGAAAAATGTTGCGCTATCAATTACCTACCGTTTGGTGTGAAGCATTGTTTGCTCAGACCCGAAAAAACGTGAGAAAATTGAGGTCAAACATGTCCCGGTCGCAAAATTTTCGCACTTTTCTCAGGTCAAATATTTCCAAGTCCGGTTTTCCACCTACTAGTACGAATTCGGACTTAAAAAATTGGGGGTTTTAGAGTACTTTTAGACTGCTTTAAGAAATTTTTGTCAAATTTTCGTTTTCAGAAAAAAAATTTTTTTTCGCCCCCTTTGCGCCCCCCTAGCTCGTCTGGAACCGCCAAAACTGGAACTGGGTTGGGGGGTTCCAGACGAGCTAGGGGGGCGCAAAGGGGGCGAAAAAAAATTTTTTTTCTGAAAACGTAAATTTGAGAAAAGTTTCTTAAAGCAGTCTAAAAGTACTCTAAAACCCCCAATTTTTAAGTCCGAATTCGTACTAGTAGGTGGAAAACCGGACTTGGAAATATTTGACCTGAGAAAAGTGCGAAAATTTTGCGACCGGGACATGTTTGACCTCAATTTTCTCACGTTCTTCGGGTCTGAGCAAACAATGCTTCACACCAAACGGTAGGTAATTGATAGCGCAACATTTTTCTGAAATAAAAAAAAACTGGGTTGGGGGGTTCCAGACGAGCTAGGGGGGCGCAAAGGGGGTGAAAAAAAATTTTTTTCTGAAAACGAAAATTTGAGAAAAGTTTCTTAAAGCAGTCCAAAAGTACTCTAAAACCCCCAATTTTTAAGTCCGAATTCGTACTAGTAGGTGGAAAACCGGACTTGGAAATATTTGACCTGAGAAAAGTGCGAAAATTTTGCGACCGGGACATGTTTGACCTCAATTTTCTCACGTTTTTCGGGTCTGAGCAAACAATGCTTCACACCAAACGGTAGGTAATTGATAGCGCAACATTTTTCTGAAATAAAAAAAACTGAGTAGGGGGTTCCAGACGAGCTAGGGGGCGCAAAGGGGGCGAAAAAAAATTTTTTTTCTGAAAACGAAAATTTGACGAAAGTTTCTTAAAGCAGTCTAAACGTACTCTAAAACCCCCAATTTTTAGGTCCGAATTCCGAGTATGAAGCGAGAAATTCGAGTTTGAAATTTTGGTCCCATAGTACAGTGGGCAAATATTATAAATTACGTTTGTATATGTATATGTATATGTATATATACAAAGACCAAATTTTCAGATTTGTATATGTATATATACATATACAAAGTGCTAAAATTATTGCATATTGTTTGTATATTGTTTGTATATTTTCAAAAATCGGTCAAAAACTTTTACAACAGCCGCAACTATAGACACGGATGCGGTACTAATGCTTATAGTTTCACCAACATGACAGTTACTACAAAGTCAAATTATAAAAGTGGCGATTGAACTTAATAAACAGTTCGCGTTTGGTCATTTTGGCATTGATTCTGTACCGGTGGCCCCCTTGTAGTGTTCCTGATCAAATTAAAATTAAATAACAAAATTAAATTGTTTTGGCCAAAATCACCAAGTAAATAGCAGTTTAATAACAAATTAAATTTCTCGCCATTACTGTCAAACAAATTTAAATAATATTATATAACAAAGATATCAACTCATTAAATGCTAATTTGTACAGTAGACCATTTGTCGCCATCTAAAGAAAGGTCAACTCATTTTGAACTGACACGACCCAGGTTTTGAGCTGTTTCCTCAGGAATTGAGTATTGATTTTAGCAAATTTATATTTAATTCATATCAAATAACAAATTTGTATCACATTAAATTTCATAATTTGGGTACCAAGCAAATTAATAGCAAGTTACTTTCTTCTGAAGGCTGAGCAAGCAATTTAATAGTTATATAGTTTCAAAACAAATTTACTTGGAAACATTACCCCCTGCACTATTCCAGCCACTGAAAAGGCCCTTTCTATTCCAGCAGATGTGGCTGGAACAGCCAAAACGTCCAACGCAAATTCGGCAATGTCTCTCAGACAGGTGCCGAGCTTTGACATCCAGAAGTCTATGGCATCGTTCCGATCTGACTCTTGTACAAACATCAAAATTGTGTCAAAATATACAAACAGAAATATACAAACCGTTTGTATCCCTAAATAACATACCGTTTGTTTGGCTGTCGTGAAGTTTACGCACTTCACGACAGCCAAAAAAAAAAATCACGACTTCGTTAACTTCACGACAGCCAAATTTTTTGGCTGTCGGGAAGCGGTTCACGACAGCCAAGTCAATTTACTTCACGACAGCCAAACACAAACTTCACGACAGCCAAACACAAACTTCACGACAGCCAAACACAAACTTCACGACAGCCAAACGCAAACTTCACGACAGCCAAATGCAAACTTCACGATAGCCACTAAAAATTAATGAAAAATGTTAAAAAAAAAGAAATTTAAAGAAACTAAGGGAGAGTTTGGTAATTCTTTCTTTCGCTTTTCGACAATTCATGTGAAGTTGCGGCAATTTGCATAACAGAAGGCTAAGTGGAAATGAGGTTTGACGTGTTTTTTACTGATAATGTATCTGTTTCAGAGTTGGAGATGAACTAGCCAATACCTACACATGTATGCGGTCGGAAGAGTAGTAACAGCTTTTCCTGGAGGACTTTTCTCTATAGCTAGCTGCTTAGCTATGTACGCACCGTGTATGGTAGCATGTAACGAGTTCGGTTGGTTTGTTGGATTCGCTCCTAAACATCCTCCAGTTATTCCGCCACATGGCGGATAATTGAGAAGGGCCATTCGCCAAACCGCTGTCAAACCCAACATTAGGCCCGGTTTTAGGCTTACGCCATTGCACATACATGCCTATCTTTTTCACCTTTCATTCAATTAGGGTTAGGCGTAGGGGCACGTCTTTACCGCCATGTGGCGGATAATGTGTTGAAGTGTTTGCAATTAGATATTCGAATTCCCGCGTTTTGCTGCAGACTGAAACGTAACGGAGATGGATTTATTACAGTAAGCTTTTGCAGCTAACATTTCTTTGTTCGCCTTCTCACCCTCTCGCTCTGTTTTCTTTGCTGTGTTAGTTATTCCTCTTCTTGCTGTGTACGCTGCTATTAATCGGAGTCATTGCTGCTACAAGAAAATTCTAATTAAAACGCTTCTCCAATTGTCCATCTCTGTCTGGAACTGTCGATCGCCCATAGCCTCTGAACATAATGAAGATATTTATGCGCAAGTTCCGGGGTGGCGATTAGGAATGGGACCCGTACAAAAATACCGTATACCATATACTAGCATTTTCGATACTGTATAATACCGTATCATACCATATAACCAAAAATACCGTATAATACAATATAATACCGTATACTGGGCCCATCCCTAGTTGCGATCTATGCATATGGAAACATACCTGTAACAGGGGGTCCGGGGGTCTGCCCCCCACCCGACTTAGGGCAGACCCCCTGGTTGGGACCCCCAGACGATTTTCCCAACCCCCTCTGAAAAATCGGCCAGGGGTCCCAACCAGGGAGTCTGCCCGGTGAGGGGGTAAACCCCCTTACCCCCGGCCCATGTATGATTTGTAGCAAGGTCGGTTCAGGGATGCCTACCATACCAAAATTGTACTAGTACTAAAATCAAACTTTGAATTTAGTACTAGCACCATACCAAACCAAATTCAAAACAGCTCCTTCTATACTGATTAGGTAGCTCTGAATCAAACTCTGGTAAAATCAAACTTTGAATTTAGTACTAGTACCATACCAAACCAAATTCAAAACAGCTCCTTCTATACTGATTAGGTAGCTCTGAATCAAACTCTGGTAAAATCAAACTTTGAATTTAGTACTAGTACCATACCAAACCAAATTCAAAACAGCTCCTTCTATACTGATTAGGTAGCTCTGAATCAAACTCTGGTAAAATCAAACTTTGAATTTAGTACTAGTACCATACCAAACCAAATTCAAAACAGCTCCTTCTATACTGATTAGGTAGCTCTGAATCAAACTCTGGTAAAATCAAACTTTGAATTTAGTACTAGTACCATACCAAACCAAATTCAAAACAGCTCCTTCTATACTGATTAGGTAGCTCTGAATCAAACTCTGGTAGAATCAAACCTTGAATTTAGTACTAGTATAGTACCATACCAAACCAAATTCAAAACAGCTCCTTCTATACTGATTAGGTAGCTCCCGTACTAATGCTAATTCAATCTAGTTCTAATAAGTCTGTTTTGTACGATGATGAAAACCTTTTCTTTAGTGCACAGTAAGTAGAAAATACAGACATTCTGGACACACGGATCACACAGCAAATCGTTTCATGAATGTATGTACATAGCGTGCCCACAATCCGATTTTGTATCAGCTGAAAATGAAACAATGCTTTGTGAAAGAGCGGTATTTTAGGTTACCTTACATGCCCGAGGATGACGGGACTTCGCTTGTGTTCGTTTGCGCCGACCCGGTCTCATGGGTTGATGAAGCAACCTACCCAACAATAAACTTAGATAGGCCAGGGGGTGTGGGGGTTTACCCGTCCTACAATTTCTCAAACTAAAATGCTGTATAGTTAGTTACCTATTTCGAAGCCGGCAACTAAATGATGAAGCAGAGAAAATCCTACCTGCCCAACAATAAACTCAGAATGGCCAGGGGGGTGGGGTTTACCCATCCCCTCAATTTCTCAAACTAAAATACCGTATAGTTACATGTACCTATTTCGAAGCCGTCAACTAAATGATGAAGCAGAGAAAATCCTACCTGCCCAACAATAAACTCAGAATGGCCAGGGGGGTGGGGTTTACCCATCCCCTCAATTTCTCAAACTAAAATACCGTATAGTTACCTATTTCGAAGCCGGCAACTAAATGATGAAGCAGAGAGAATCCTACCTGCCCAACAATAAACTCAGATAGGCCAGGGGGTGTGGGGTTTACCCATCCCCACAATTTCTCAACTAAAATACCGTATAGTTACCTATTTCGAAGCCGGCAACTAAATGACGAAGCAGAGAGAATCCTACCTGCCCAACAATAAACTCAGATAGGCCAGGCGGTGTGGGGTTTACCCATCCCCACAATTTCTCAAACTAAAATACCGTATAGTTACCTATTTCGAAGCCGGTAACTAAATTGAGGGTTGAGGGGTAGGTCAGAGTAGATATGTGCCATGCCAAATTGCGAAATTTTCAGAAGTTAAGTTAGACAAGGAAACTTGATGGACCGGGCTGGATTTAGGGCCAACCGAGCCCCGTTTAATGATGGTGAAGCAAGCATGCCTCATCCGAGCGGCCCGGCCGGAAAAAGGTGGTCCCCCCCATATCTCTAGTTCAGTGCCTCAGGGGACGAACCCCTCAATCAGCATTCTTTTTGCCCGTGTCTCTAGCTGCAACGGCTAGCAATGTGCCTGTGTTTATTTAGTCCACACGCAATAGTTAACAGCGTTTCAATTCAAGGGACGATTGGAGCTCTCAATCTTTACGATATGAGGATGGCCCAGGAACGGAGATGCTTTAGAACCTGCAGTAAGTACGCATTTACAGTTGGTGTGTTGGCTTTACAGCAAAACAAATGTTTTCTAGTTACAAAAACAGGTCGGAGGTTTTTCTTGAACCGGAACAGGGTCTTTAGGCATTTTTTATCACAAAACAGGGTTTTTAACGGTTTTTTCGGTACAAAAAAGTTCGCAAAACCCTATTTGGGATTTGAAAAAGGTCCCCCATGGGAAACCCGCCGACACGTATGACCGCACCACCCTAATTAAACAAGCAAATTAATAATGTGTTGCAATGGCAGGCCCGGCTCAAACCTTCTCTCAACCAAGTTGGGTCAACTATCCGCTCGTGCAGTGCAGGCCCTAAACCAGCCGCAAGGCAAACACAAATAGAAGCTGCTTCATTCGTGAAATCGACGGCCAGCTATCAGAGAAACAAGCAGCCAATTAACGGAAATGAGCTGGCAGTGTGATTCTCAAACTGACTCCAGTGAATTCTCTGTGTGATCCTGAGCAGATGATGGAGAACGGTGGCTTCTATGTTGCTCCTCTTTCTTCTATTATGTTCTTGTAAACGAGCTATGCATGGTTTATGCTACTGCTTCGCATTTCGTCGCACACAATTTCATTCACGTACAACACACATAAGGCATTTCTCAATATATGGTACTTCGATCAACTATAAATCTGAATCTATACCGTATTGGTGTCGCCACTTTGAAAATACAGCAGTAGCACCTGTACGCGGTCATGCAGACGAGGGCAAAGCCATACATGTACATGTAACAGGGGGGCTGCCCCCACCCCCTCCCCGAGATGATTTTTCTGAACCCCCCTCCCCTCCGATTTTCTTGCCAGTAATTTTTTGAGCAGACACAAAAATATTCTAGAATCGCCTGTAAAACAGCACTTCCTACCTGTATTTTAGCCAAAAATAGCGATTTTTCAACGATTATTAGCTAAAAATTGCTACTTTTGAGCGTTTTGTAATACCCAACCCCCTTCCTTACAATTTAGGTTCAGACCCTAACCCCTTCCTCCCCTTCGGTTGATGAGCTGTTACATGTGTGGCAAGGCAACTGCCCTCACAAGACCGACTTTACCCACATTAGAAATTTTGGTTGAGTTTTGTTGTATGAAAAACAGAATGAATAGGTGTAAAAACTGCAAAATGTCGCTATATAAAAAACGTATAGTTTGGGTTATTATCTCCTAAAATTCCTACCCTTCTTCAGCAGCCCCACTCAGCACAAATGATAGTCCATGTCCGCCGGTATATACAGTACAGATAAAAAATGTCCACCCGATTTTTCAAACTTTACTCAAACGATTCGTTCGTGAATTAACGACAAAATTATAACTTCTGTGGACCACACTGATTCTTAGTTTTCGACTTATAAAATTAGACCGAGTAAGAATTTTGGCACCAAACTTGCACGCACCTAACAAGTTATCTAGTTTATTAATCCTCAAAATTTGACCCAATTCGATAAAGAAATGAATGACGAAGAACGAACCATTTGAGAAATGTTCGAAAAAGGGGTGGACATTTTTTATCTATACTGTATAAGCCGAAAATCGTTAACTTATCAACACAGTATAACGTAAAACCGCTTATCAGTTTCCTAAAATTGTTAGCATCGTTAGCAAGACTTCTTAGCGGGATTTGTCCTCTGATTCGCTGCCGCAATAGCTGCACACATAACCAACAAGAACGGTACATAGACGAGTTCGCTTTCTTGTGTGGATGCATGGCGTCATTAATAGGTCTGGAATAGGTTTAGTGAAACGTAAGGATATTCAATGACAATAAAGAATCACTGTGGCAATCCCTGTCTGGCTTAAGTTCAGGCCCCAAACTTGTTCCAGAAGAGACCAAAGTCTCTTGAGGACATACATGTAGTTTGGGAGTTAGCCCCAGGCCCGATTTCGGACAAAAAACCCTAGCCGGATTCGGTGGGTTCCAGAACCCTGAAACCCTTTTGGGAAAAAATACAAAAATTAAGAATGCCCAAATACTAACTGGCGACAAAGACAGGGTTTCTAGGCGGTTTTCAAACCCTAATTAGGGTTTTAGAAGTGGTAAACAGGGTTTCGAGATTTTATAAACCGTATTCAGGGTTTCAAAATCCGTAATTTGGTTTTCTAAAACCCTAATTAGGGTTTCTGACTTCTGAAGCATTGAATAGGGTTTCGCAACCCTAATTTAGGTTTCTGAAACCCTACTGTAAATAGCGTTTCTAAGGCCCTAATCGGGTTCCGGAACCCTAATTTGGGGTTGGCTACAAAATGTAACGTTACAACAAGGTAACGAAATGCCGAATGTACAAAATGCTGAAAGTCAAAACGTCGAAAGTCAGAATTGGGCTAAAATGAGTACTATACATTTTTGAATGGGGATTTTTACAGTATCAGTGTTCGCCTGTTTAGGGTATGGTGTCAGCGTTAATATTCATTGTTTATTACTCTCATAATAGAAAGAAGGATGATATTCTAATCATACATGGGCCGCGGGGGGGGTTTGCCCGCCCCCCAACTTGGGCTCGACCCACTCCAAACGACCCCACCCACCCACCTGAAGCCGACTTTTGTTCCTGACCCCACCCACCAAAATCGCCGCGACCCCCAAACCGGGAGGCCCACCCCCAAATTTTCGGATTTTGACTACCCCAACTCATTTTTCCGGCCCATGTATGCTTCTAATACTCTGTCTCTCAATTGTATTGAAAACTGAAGTAGCTAAGCGTTCGTATTAAAGTGTAGATACAACACCTGTACATTTCTCACCTTCCAGACAGACTCGTCATGTCGTCACTGTAGAATCAGTCCAAATCTGATGCGTCGGTGGGGGACAATCACTTGTCACAACCAATCCATCCGTCTGCGCCACCCTACCAAAATATATAGATTACTAACTTTTAAGGGCATACATGTAACACGTCATACACCGAAGGGGAGGGGGTTGGGGGGTCTGGCGCAGACAGCGGGGTCAGAGCCCAAATTTTGAGAGGGGGTTGGGTACTAAAAAACGCTTAAAAATCGCAATTTTTAAGCTAAAAATCGTCAAAATCGCTAATTTGGGCTGAAATACAGCTAAAAAGCGCTGTTTTACAGGCGATTTTAGTAATTTTAGTGTCTGACATTGAAAAAAATCGCAAAAATGTACTCAAAAAATTACTTGCCAGCAAAATTGTCTCGGGGGTCTGGCCTAAGTCGGATGGGGGCAGCCCCCTGTTACACTGTATGTTTAAGGTAACTAACAACAGGATATTTTCGTATGGGAAAAAATTAAATAATAACTAGGTGTTTAGTATTTGCCCATAGGTGGTTACCCCTAGCTAGAAAGATCAACCTCCTCACCTTTAAGACAGTTTAAGGACCGAAATTACAAGTACTAGTACCAGTTTAGGGTTTCAGAAACCCAAATTAGGGTTCCGGAACCCTATTTAGGGCTTCTAAAACCCTAATTGCGGTTCCGAAACCCTGTTTCGGACCTCTGAAACCCTTATCAGAGCTTCTGAAACCCTGTTTGCAGGTTTACAAACCCAAAATAGGGTTTCAAAAAAATACCCCCAGAATCTGGCTGGGGGGTGGGAATTTTCTCCGAAAATCGGGCCTGGGGAGAAACCCCCCATTCCCCACAACTACATGTAATATGCCATAAACGGTGTGGTTAAGTGCCTGACTGTGGTAGTATAATATGTTACCATACAGATGAAGAGTAGATGCCAGCGACGGTGCGAAACGAACTATGGACTCTGTGGGCCTCACCCGCTGCATCTGTCAAACTGATTGTGACGGCTCGATTGATTCACTGTAAACATGATTCATTTAGACTTTACCATACATGTAACAGGTCATCCGCCGAAGGGGTTGGGGGTCCGGCGCTGACCGACCGGGGGTCTGAGCCTAAATTTTGGGAGGGGGTGGGGCACTAAAACCGCTCAAAAAACGAAAAAATCGCATTTTTTGGCTAAAAATCGCCAAAAATCGCTAAGAAATGCAGCTAAAAGTGCTGTTTTGCAGGCGATTTTGGCAATTTTTGTGTCTGAAATTGCAAAAAAATCGCAAAAATTTGCTCAAAAAATTACTTGCCAGAAAATTGGAGGGGTGTCGGAAAAATGGTCTCGGAGGGGATCCCCATCCGGGGGGTCTTGCGTAAGAAGGATGGGGGCAGACCCCCAGTCCCCCTGTTACATGTATGGACGTTACCCGCTATAATTCTGTACAGGAAAATAAAAGTATAATTAAATTATATCTGAATGAGCTCCAAATACCTACTTTAACCCTTTCTTGATGAATTACCCAATTTTTGCTCATCATCGAAATTGGAAGGAAGAGTATCAATGGTCAGAGGGGTTAACCCAATTTTTGCTTATCATCCAAATTGGAAGCTTGAGTAATCAGGGGTGAACCTGAGTTTGTTGTACAGCACTCTGGAACACTTGTTTAGCATGACAAATACGCGTTATATTTTAGACAAGAACAAACAAGAAAACCTATGCAGAGAAAAGGCAACTAGGCACAAAAGTTAACATATTTGGTTCCCTCAGTAGCCGGCCAAATCGATAATTGGTCTGGCCGACGCACCATATACTGATGGGTACTTTTATGTTTGGAAAACAGATCCTTCAATGCGTACCCTACGCTAATGCGTATCTAGGGGTACTTTTATATTTGGAAAACAGGCCCTTCGGTGGGTAAACCTATACTGATGCGTCGGCCAGACCAATTGTCGATTTGGCCGGCCACCAAGGGACCTAGCCTGTTGACTTTCTTACGGGAAACGATACCTAGAAGAAACTGTGTTCGTCAACGTGCAGAATAATTATTAATCAGTGACAAATAACAAAGCAAATAAAGAGATAAACCTGTAGGTTTAGCTGGTTGTCGGCACTCCAGCAACAAGACAACGTCAAGTCAATCAAGCAACCTTATTTGCAACCTGCCATTACGTTACAAGCCTGCACACAATAAACGAGTAGAGCCGAAATCAACAAACGAACCAGGCCTTGCCTCTCCTGTCCCTCCTCCGCGAAAGAAGGTAGGCCAGCCGGCCGGTTAGTAAACACGCAATTGGAAATAACACTGCTCGACCTCCGGCAGCCTCCAAAGCCTGAAACAGAAGAAAGAAAAAACCGTATAGCCACACATGGTGGCAAGATTTTTGAAACACTACCTGCATCTTCGGATATCGTAAATTCTTTCTTTTTAACCATCAATGAAACCCCATACGCGAGAAAAACTCATCACAAACAGACCAAAAAATACTTCACGAGAAAAAAACACAGACAAGAGTATTCTAAACAGGAGAATTGTACTTTTAGGGTACAGAATAAATGCATTTTGATTGTTTTCATTGAAAATAATCATCCTCCTTTTTTAATTTTCTTTTTACGCGCCATCAACCAAAAACGAATGGCTGTCGTGAAAAAACTTCACGACAGCCGAGTTGGCTGTCGTGAAAAAACTTCACGACAGCCAAAACGAAATCCGTTCGGGCTCTAAAAGACTTCACGACAGCCAAAAATTTTGGCTGTCGGGAAGCGGTTCACGACAGCCATTCAACGTAAATTTACTTCACGACAGCCAAATTTTTTTGCTGTCGTGAAGCCACTATAGTGGTGGGTACGTTGCAAGGGGGTATAATGATGCCGTTTTGTATATGTATAATGTATATTAGAATCCTAGCTTCTTTTGTATATGTATATGTATATGTATATTGGCATCATTTGTATAATTATACAAACCTTGTATATGTATATTTCAATATACAAACCACTGTATCCCATAGTTAAGCAGACCGATTTTCGGAAGGCTATATCTCAGGACAGGAGGGTCAGATCCACTAATCCTTTGTAGCTGAAAGATAACTCATAAGTATGTATTAGTGTGCCAACTTACAGCTCTCTAGCTCAAACTTTCAATTTTGGGGTCTGAATACTGAAACTCGATCGGTTCAGAGAACGACTCTGAAAATTTGGTTTTGAATTGAAAATTATGGCGGATTAACACTGCTGCTACAGTGTAGTCCGAGGGCACTGGCACTTTATCACAATGCTCTACCGATGCCGTTTAGATTTTTGCATTATCGATAGTCAGTCGGCAAAATCTAACTGGCGTAGTAGAGCATCGTGAAAAAGTGCCAGCGCCGTAAAACTGTCAGAGGTACTATAAACCCGTCTTTCGTCTTTAGGGACTCTCCAAATTTTGAAGAATACGGTAATACTTGTAGTAGTTGGCCAGCACAGTTGGTTTAGTTGTTTAGGCCGCAAGGCCACTGTGTGCGTGCTCGTGCGTTCATCCACTCGCCAGTGTTGTTCCCAGTAAATTTACTGAGTAAAAGTTACTCGGTACTTAGTTATTTTGAATTAAAGTACGTAAAGTACTTTTACTTACAGGTAAAAATTTTTCTTAATTTTACATACTGAATACCGAGTTTCAATTTTGAATAACTCAATTAGAAAAAAAGAATTCGGTAAACTCGGTACTCGGTAATTTACTGAGTTGTTTACTGAGTAAAAACTTCTGCAATAGGTAGTTCGCCGCATCTGTGCAGAAAAATATACGGGTTTTCCTTCATTTATCGAACTGCTAATACCGATATGACACAATTTTTCCAATTTTTTTTTGAAATTTTCATTGCTTAAGCTTTGTTGTATAACTTAGGCTTTGTTTGCTCGGTAGAATTGCTATAATCAGGCGCGAAGACTGCAGAAGTAGGTAGAAACTATTAGCAATATTTTGATTGACGTTTTTTTGCATCAGTCTGAGCTGTGAGGAAATGGCGAACATTAGAACAATTCTTTACTTACCAATTTGGCCAGACTTTTCATCTAAAGCCAGACCCTCTAGTCACTATGTATAGTGTGCATATTTTATATAGTGGCTTTCCATCCATCTAATTAGCACCATAAATAATGTGAAATGGCGCTAAACAAAACATTAAAATTCTGAAAAGTCGTAAAATGGAACTACATTATCTTAAGCTAATCAATCAGCAGTGAAAAAGGATTCTAGTAGCTAAAAGCAATATCAGGTAAACATTTTCTGATAAATCGTAACATATTTCTGAATTTTGAAGGTTTTACCAAGTTTACTGAATTGTTTACTGAGTACTTACCGGGTTTTCTTTGAAAAACCCAGTACTTACTCGTACTTACTGTATTTCAAAAAATCTGGATTTACGTACTTACCGAGTTTTAGAAATTTGAGCTAGGCACAACAATGCACTCGGCGCGGCCAGTTTCTTGTCGCAAAGAGTTTGTCGTCGACACAGAGCCCCACCCAGGCCACCGAAAGCTGGTGACAGCGAGTAGGTAAATGGAAACCGACTACAGCTGCCTAAGCGTAAGCATGACCTAAAGCTACGATAGCAACCACACATTTGTTGGGACAAACGGGAACGGGGACAGCTACCACTGAGACGCGCCCAGACTGACCACGGAGCATGTGTTTAGGCTAGTAGCGAAGGCAGAGAAGGAAGGGCAAGATGTGGGTGTGCGTGATGTGCCCGCAGTGTGGCCTAACGCAGAGGCTACCTACGGACCCGCCCGGACAATCCATTCAATTCATCCTTCCAGTGTACATGACTACAGTACCCACGTACCTCAAGTATATGTTCTGGATGTGCGACGGCAATTACTCCGGTACCATTGTTGATTGGATTGGGCACCACCTGGAAGCGGAACGGCAAAACGAAAGCCACCAGAGTTGCAGGTAGAAGCCACTGGATTGACAGGATTATATTAGTTTTTCTTCTGGTCCAGAACTAAAGCCATTCTCATGTACATTGAATTCTACAGTGTGTCTCAAAAATCGGAAACAACTTTTCGCTGCATTTCCGCACAGCTTGGCCAAATATAAGCTTTTAGTTGAAGCATAGGTGCCAACAAAATTGGCGATATTTTACGTGTTATAAAATTTCATTCATTCAGACTGGCATCGTCTCGAGAAAATCTGTAAGGATTATTCTGAACAACTGGTGCTTTATGCCCTGCAGTTTAGCAGATTTTCTCCGGGGGTTTGCCCCCAGTCGACTTAGTAGGCCATACCCCGATCGCCTCCGAAACGATTTTTCCAACCCCATCCGATTTTCAAGCAAGTAATTTCTAGCAAGTTTTTACGATTTCATAGAAGTTCAGAGACTGAAATCGCCTGTAAAACACCAGTTTTGCCTATATTTGTGACCAGGCTAGCGATTTTTTGTCGAAAAATTGCGGTTTTTGCGATATTTCAGCGTTTTTACTGCCCAACCCCCTCCCTAGAATTTGGGCTCAGAGCCCCCGGCCGGCACCTGACCCACTAATCCCCTCACTCCTTCGGCGTATGACCTGTTGCATGTTTGGGTTATCCCCTTTAGTTAAATACAGTACGCCTTCATACCCCTCACCCTACCCATACAGAGTTTATGACCCCAACGGAACTAGCGAAGGGCTCCGGTAGGTGGCGCAAACTCATTTACGAATGGCTGTCACACAACACCTTTCGGTAATCGAATTTGCCGTTTCTTTTTCCTTATATGTAGTTGTTTTTTGTCATTTGCGCTTGTTTTTAGCTGTTAAATCACTACAGATCGCAAACAAACGCTAGGTTGCGATAAATACAGCCAAAAACGCTTTCTAACAGGCGATTTTTGGTAATTTCAGCGTTTGAAACTGTTAAAATCGCCCAAAAATGGCTAATTTAAGAAAAATCTTAACGGGGTGGAGAATGGTTTTGGGAACTCCAACCTAGACACCGAGTTTTAAGATTATTCGTACACTCCTGTTACGCACATTATCCCTAAATAACATACCGTTTGTTTGGCTGTCGTGAAGTTTACGCACTTCACGACAGCCAAAAAAAAAAATCACGACTTCGTTATCTTCACGACAGCCAAATTTTTTGGCTGTCGGGAAGCGGTTCACGACAGCCAAGTCAATTTACTTCACGACAGCCAAACGCAAATTTCACGACAGCCAAGCACAAACTTCACGACAGCCAAACGCAAACTTCACGACAGCCAAACGCACTTCACGACAGCCACTAAAAATTAATGAAAAATGTCAAAAAAGAAATAAAAAGAAACTAAGGGAGAGTTTGGTAATTCTTTGTTTCGCTTTTCGACAATTCATGTGAAGTTGCGGCAATTTGCATAGCAGAAGGCTAAGTGGAGATGAAGTTTGACGTGTTTTTTACTGATAATGTATCTGTTTCAGAGTTGGAGATGAATTAGCCAATACCTACACATGTATGCGGTCGGAAGAGTAGTAACAGCTTTTCCTGGAGGACTTTTCTCTATAGCTAGCTGCTTAGCTATGTACGTACCGTGTATGGTAGTATGTAACAAATTCGGTTGGTTTGTTGGATTCGCTCCTAAACATCCTCCAGTTATTCCGCCACATGGCGGATAATTGAGAAGGCCCATTCGCCAAACCGCTGTCAAACCCAGCTTTAGGCCCGGTTTTAGGCTTACGCCATTGCACATACATGCCTATCTTTTTCACCTTTCATTCAATTAGGGTTAGGCTTAGGGTCACGTCTTTACCGCCATGTGGCGGATAATGTGTTGAAGTGTTTGCAATTAGATATTCGTATTCCCACGTTTTGCTGCAGATTGAAACGTAACGGAAATGGATTTATTACAGTAAGCTTTTGCAGCTAACATTTCTTTGTTCGCCTTCTCACCCTCTCGCTCTGTTTTCTTTGCTATGTTAGTTATTCCTCTTCTTGCTGTGTACGCTGCTATTAATTGGAGTCATTGCTGCCACAAGAAAATTCTAATTAAAACGCTTCTCCAATTGTCCATCCCTGTCTGAAACTGTCGCTCGCCCATAGCCTCTGAACATAATGAAGATATTATGCGCAAGTTCCGGGGTTGCGATTAGGAATGGGACCGGTACAAAAATACCGCATACCATATACTAGCATTTTCGATACTGTATAATACCGTATCATACCATATAACCAAAAATACCGTATAATACCATATAATACCGTATACTGGGCCCATCCCTAGTTGCGATCTATGCATATGGAAACATACGTGTAACAGGGGGTTCGGGGGTCTGCCCCCACCCGACTTAGGGCAGACCCCCTGGTTGGGACCCCCAGACGATTTTCCCAACCCCCTCTGAAAAATCGGCCAGGGGTCCCAACCAGGGAGTCTGCCCGGTGAGGGGGTAAACCCCCTTACCCCCTGGCCCATGTATGATTTGTAGCAAGGTCGGTTCAGGGATGCCTACCATACCAAAATTGCCATGCCCAACAATAAACTCAGATAAGTCAGGGGTGTGGGGTTTACCCGTCCCCTCAATTTCTCAAACTAAAATACCGTATAGTTACCTATTTCGAAGCTGGCAACTCAATGATGAAGCAGAGAAAGTCCTACCTGCCCAACAATAAACTCAGATAGGCCAGGGGGTGTGGGGTTTACCCGTCCCCACAATTTCTCAAACTAAAATACCGTATAGTTACCTATTTCGAAGCTGGCAACTCAATGATGAAGCAGAGAAAGTCCTACCTGCCCAACAATAAACTCAGATAGGCCAGGGGGTGTGGGGTTTACCCGTCCCCACAATTTGTCAAACTAAAATACCGTATAGTTACCTATTTCGAAGCCGGCAACTAAATGATGAAGCAGAGAAAATCCTACCTGCCCAACAATAAACTCAGATAGGCCAGGGGGTGTGGGGTTTACCCATCCCCACAATTTCTCAAACTAAAATACCGTATACGTAGTTACCTATTTTGAAGCTGGCAACTCAATGATGAAGCAGAGAAAGTCCTACCTGCCCAACAATAAACTCAGATAGGCCAGGGGGTGTGGGGTTTACCCGTCCCCACAATTTGTATACGTAGTTACCTATTTCGAAGCTGGCAACTCAATGATGAAGCAGAGAAAGTCCTACCTGCCCAACAATAAACTCAGATAGGCCAGGGGGTGTGGGGTTTACCCGTCCCCACAATTTGTCAAACTAAAATACCGTATAGTTACCTATTTCGAAGCCGGAAACTAAATGATGAAGCAGAGAAAATCCTACCTGCCCAACAATAAACTCAGATAGGCCAGGGGGTGTGGGGTTTACCCGTCCCCACAATTTGTCAAACTAAAATACCGTATAGTTACCTATTTCGAAGCCGGAAACTAAATGATGAAGCAGAGAAAATCCTACCTGCCCAACAATAAACTCAGATAGGCCAGGGGGTGTGGGGCAGACATGGGCAAAGGGGGGGGGGGGGGGCGGGGGGGCTTGGCCCCCCCTCAGGCTCTGACCTACCCCCCCTCAGCCGGCCGCTACCCCCCCTCAGGAATTTTTTGGAAGAATTTTGTATAGAAAATGATGATAAAAATATGCCTGGATTAGGTGCAAATGAGCTCAGAATAGCTTATTTTAATGAAAAATAAGCAACAAAACCTTGATTTTAGCCAAAAATCGGACTTTTTGGCTTACCTCCCCATCAGCCCCCCTCAGGCGCTCCTACCCCCCCTCAGCCCCCCTCAGGAATTGAAAATTCTACCCCCCCTCAGCCGAAATGCTAGCCCATGTCTGGTGTGGGGTTTACCCGTCCCCACAATTTCTCAACTAAAATACCGTATAGTTACCTATTTCGAAGCCGGAAACTAAATGATGAAGCAGAGAAAATCCTACCTGCCCAACAATAAACTCAGATAGGCCAGGGGGTGTGGGGTTTACCCGTCCCCACAATTTCTCAACTAAAATACCGTATAGTTACCTATTTCGAAGCCGGAAACTAAATGATGAAGCAGAGAAAATGCTACCTGCCCAACAATAAACTCAGATAGGCCAGGGAGGTGTGGGGTTTAAACGTCCCCACAATTTCTCAACTAAAATACCGTATAGTTACCTATTTCGAAGCCGGAAACTAAATGATGAAGCAGAGAAAATGCTACCTGCCCAACAATAAACTCAGATAGGCCAGGGAGGTGTGGGGTTTACCCATCCCCACAATTTCTCAAACTAAAATACCGTATACGTAGTTACCTATTTTGAAGCTGGCAACTCAATGATGAAGCAGAGAAAGTCCTACCTGCCCAACAATAAACTCAGATAGGCCAGGGGGTGTGGGGTTTACCCGTCCCCACAATTTGTCAAACTAAAATACCGTATACGTAGTTACCTATTTCGAAGCTGGCAACTCAATGATGAAGCAGAGAAAGTCCTACCTGCCCAACAATAAACTCAGATAGGCCAGGGGGTGTGGGGTTTACCCGTCCCCACAATTTGTCAAACTAAAATACCGTATAGTTACCTATTTCGAAGCCGGCAACTAAATGATGAAGCAGAGAAAATCCTACCTGCCCAACAATAAACTCAGATAGGCCAGGGGGTGTGGGGTTTACCCGTCCCCACAATTTCCCAAACTAAAATACTGTATACGTAGTTACCTATTTCGAAGCTGGCAACTCAATGATGAAGCAGAGAAAGTCCTACCTGCCCAACAATAAACTCAGATAGGCCAGGGGGTGTGGGGTTTACCCGTCCCCACAATTTGTCAAACTAAAATACCATATAGTTACCTATTTCGAAGCCGGAAACTAAATGATGAAGCAGAGAAAATCCTACCTGCCCAACAATAAACTCAGATAGGCCAGGGGGTGTGGGGTTTACCCGTCCCCACAATTTCTCAACTAAAATACCGTATAGTTACCTATTTCGAAGCCGGAAACTAAATGATGAAGCAGAGAAAATCCTACCTGCCCAATAATAAACTCAGATAGGCCAGGGGGTGTGGGGTTTACCCATCCCCACAATTTCTCAAACTAAAATACCGTATACGTAGTTACCTATTTTGAAGCTGGCAACTCAATGATGAAGCAGAGAAAGTCCTACCTGCCCAACAATAAACTCAGATAGGCCAGGGGGTGTGGGGTTTACCCGTCCCCACAATTTGTCAAACTAAAATACCGTATACGTAGTTACCTATTTCGAAGCTGGCAACTCAATGATGAAGCAGAGAAAGTCCTACCTGCCCAACAATAAACTCAGATAGGCCAGGGGGTGTGGGGTTTACCCGTCCCCACAATTTGTCAAACTAAAATACCGTATAGTTACCTATTTCGAAGCCGGCAACTAAATGATGAAGCAGAGAAAATCCTACCTGCCCAACAATAAACTCAGATAGGCCAGGGGGTGTGGGGTTTACCCGTCCCCACAATTTCTCAAACTAAAATACCGTATAGTTACCTATTTCGAAGCCGGAAACTAAATGATGAAGCAGAGAAAATCCTACCTGCCCAATAATAAACTCAGATCTGCTTCATCATTTAGTTGCCGGCTTCGAAATAGTAAACTATACGGTATTTTAGTTTGAGAAATTGTGGGGATGGGTAAACCCCACACCCCCTGGCCTATCTGAGTTTATTGTTGGGCAGGTAGGATTTTCTCTGGTTCATCATTTAGTTGCCGGCTTCGGAATAGGTAACTATACAGATTTTAGTTTGACAAATTGTGGGGATGGGTAAACCCCACACCCCCTGGCCTATCTGAGTTTATTGTTGGGCAGGTAGGATTTTCTCTGCTTCATCATTTAGTTGCCGGCTTCGAAATAGGTAACTATACGGTATTTTAGTTTGACAAATTGTGGGGATGGGTAAACCCCACACCCCCTGGCCTATCTGAGTTTATTGTTGGGCAGGTAGGATTTTCTCTGCTTCATCATTTATTTGCCGGCTTCGAAATAGGTAACTATACGGTATTTTAGTTTGACAAATTGTGGGGATGGGTAAACCCCACACCCCCTGGCCTATCTGAGTTTATTGTTGGGCAGGTAGGATTTTCTCTGCTTCATCATTTAGTTGCCGGCTTCGAAATAGGTAACTATACGGTATTTTAGTTTGACAAATTGTGGGGATGGGTAAACCCCACACCCCCTGGCCTATCTGAGTTTATTGTTGGGCAGGTAGGATTTTCTCTGCTTCATCATTTATTTGCCGGCTTCGAAATAGGTAACTATACGGTATTTTAGTTTGACAAATTGTGGGGATGGGTAAACCCCACACCCCCTGGCCTATCTGAGTTTATTGTTGGGCAGGTAGGATTTTCTCTGCTTCATCATTTATTTGCCGGCTTCGAAATAGGTAACTATACGGTATTTTAGTTTGACAAATTGTGGGGATGGGTAAACCCCACACCCCTGGCCTATCTGAGTTTATTGTTGGGCAGGTAGGATTTTCTCTGCTTCATCATTTATTTGCCGGCTTCGAAATAGGTAACTATACGGTATTTTAGTTTGACAAATTGTGGGGATGGGTAAACCCCACACCCCTGGCCTATCTGAGTTTATTGTTGGGCAGGTAGAATTTTCTCTGCTTCATCATTTATTTGCCGGCTTCGAAATAGGTAACTATATGGTATTTTAGTTTGACAAATTGTGGGGATGGGTAAACCCCACACCCCCTGGCCTATCTGAGTTTATTGTTGGGCAGGTAGGATTTTCTCTGCTTCATCATTTAGTTGCCGGCTTCGAAATAGGAAACTATACGGTATTTTAGTTTGACAAATTGTGGGGATGGGTAAACCCCACACCCCCTGGCCTATCTGAGTTTATTGTTGGGCAGGTAGGATTTTCTCTGCTTCATCATTTAGTTGCCGGCTTCGAAATAGGTAACTATACGGTATTTTAGTTTGACAAATTGTGGGGATGGGTAAACCCCACACCCCCTGGCCTATCTGAGTTTATTGTTGGGCAGGTAGAATTTTCTCTGCTTCATCATTTAGTTGCCGGCTTCGAAATAGGTAACTATACGGTATTTTAGTTTGACAAATTGTGGGGATGGGTAAACCCCACACCCCCTGGCCTATCTGAGTTTATTGTTGGGCAGGTAGGATTTTCTCTGCTTCATCATTTATTTGCCGGCTTCGAAATAGGTAACTATACGGTATTTTAGTTTGACAAATTGTGGGGATGGGTAAACCCCACACCCCCTGGCCTATCTGAGTTTATTGTTGGGCAGGTAGAATTTTCTCTGCTTCATCATTTATTTGCCGGCTTCGAAATAGGTAACTATACGGTATTTTAGTTTGACAAATTGTGGGGATGGGTAAACCCCACACCCCCTGGCCTATCTGAGTTTATTGTTGGGCAGGTAGAATTTTCTCTGCTTCATCATTTATTTGCCGGCTTCGAAATAGGTAACTATACGGTATTTTAGTTTGACAAATTGTGGGGATGGGTAAACCCCACACCCCCTGGCCTATCTGAGTTTATTGTTGGGCAGGTAGGATTTTCTCTGCTTCATCATTTATTTGCCGGCTTCGAAATAGGTAACTATACGGTATTTTAGTTTGACAAATTGTGGGGATGGGTAAACCCCACACCCCTGGCCTATCTGAGTTTATTGTTGGGCAGGTAGGATTTTCTCTGCTTCATCATTTAGTTGCCGGCTTCGAAATAGGAAACTATACGGTATTTTAGTTTGACAAATTGTGGGGATGGGTAAACCCCACACCCCCTGGCCTATCTGAGTTTATTGTTGGGCAGGTAGGATTTTCTCTGCTTCATCATTTAGTTGCCGGCTTCGAAATAGGAAACTATACGGTATTTTAGTTTGACAAATTGTGGGGATGGGTAAACCCCACACCCCCTGGCCTATCTGAGTTTATTGTTGGGCAGGTAGAATTTTCTCTGCTTCATCATTTATTTGCCGGCTTCGAAATAGGTAACTATACGGTATTTTAGTTTGACAAATTGTGGGGATGGGTAAACCCCACACCCCTGGCCTATCTGAGTTTATTGTTGGGCAGGTAGAATTTTCTCTGCTTCATCATTTATTTGCCGGCTTCGAAATAGGTAACTATATGGTATTTTAGTTTGACAAATTGTGGGGATGGGTAAACCCCACACCCCTGGCCTATCTGAGTTTATTGTTGGGCAGGTAGGATTTTCTCTGCTTCATCATTTATTTGCCGGCTTCGAAATAGGTAACTATACGGTATTTTAGTTTGACAAATTGTGGGGATGGGTAAACCCCACACCCCTGGCCTATCTGAGTTTATTGTTGGGCAGGTAGGATTTTCTCTGCTTCATCATTTAGTTGCCGGCTTCGAAATAGGTAACTATACGGTATTTTAGTTTGACAAATTGTGGGGATGGGTAAACCCCACACCCCCTGGCCTATCTGAGTTTATTGTTGGGCAGGTAGGATTTTCTCTGCTTCATCATTTAGTTGCCGGCTTCGAAATAGGTAACTATACGGTATTTTAGTTTGACAAATTGTGGGGATGGGTAAACCCCACACCCCTGGCCTATCTGAGTTTATTGTTGGGCAGGTAGGATTTTCTCTGCTTCATCATTTAGTTGCCGGCTTCGAAATAGGAAACTATACGGTATTTTAGTTTGACAAATTGTGGGGATGGGTAAACCCCACACCCCCTGGCCTATCTGAGTTTATTGTTGGGCAGGTAGAATTTTCTCTGCTTCATCATTTATTTGCCGGCTTCGAAATAGGTAACTATACGGTATTTTAGTTTGACAAATTGTGGGGATGGGTAAACCCCACACCCCCTGGCCTATCTGAGTTTATTGTTGGGCAGGTAGAATTTTCTCTGCTTCATCATTTATTTGCCGGCTTCGAAATAGGTAACTATACGGTATTTTAGTTTGACAAATTGTGGGGATGGGTAAACCCCACACCCCCTGGCCTATCTGAGTTTATTGTTGGGCAGGTAGAATTTTCTCTGCTTCATCATTTATTTGCCGGCTTCGAAATAGGTAACTATACGGTATTTTAGTTTGACAAATTGTGGGGATGGGTAAACCCCACACCCCTGGCCTATCTGAGTTTATTGTTGGGCAGGTAGAATTTTCTCTGCTTCATCATTTATTTGCCGGCTTCGAAATAGGTAACTATACGGTATTTTAGTTTGACAAATTGTGGGGATGGGTAAACCCCACACCCCCTGGCCTATCTGAGTTTATTGTTGGGCAGGTAGGATTTTCTCTGCTTCATCATTTAGTTGCCGGCTTCGAAATAGGTAACTATACGGTATTTTAGTTTGACAAATTGTGGGGATGGGTAAACCCCACACCCCCTGGCCTATCTGAGTTTATTGTTGGGCAGGTAGGATTTTCTCTGCTTCATCATTTAGTTGCCGGCTTCGAAATAGGTAACTATACGGTATTTTAGTTTGACAAATTGTGGGGATGGGTAAACCCCACACCCCTGGCCTATCTGAGTTTATTGTTGGGCAGGTAGGACTTTCTCTGCTTCATCATTGAGTTGCCAGCTTCGAAATAGGTAACTATACGGTATTTTAGTTTGAGAAATTGAGGGGACGGGTAAACCCCACACCCCTGGCCTATCTGAGTTTATTGTTGGGCAGGTAGGACTTTCTCTGCTTCATCATTGAGTTGCCAGCTTCGAAATAGGTAACTACGTATATGGTATTTTAGTTTGAGAAATTGTGGGGATGGGTAAACCCCACACCCCCTGGCCTATCTGAGTTTATTGTTGGGCAGGTAGGATTTTCTCTGCTTCATCATTTAGTTTCCGGCTTCGAAATAGGTAACTATACGGTATTTTAGTTTGAGAAATTGTGGGGATGGGTAAACCCCACACCCCTGGCCTATCTGAGTTTATTGTTGGGCAGGTAGGATTTTCTCTGCTTCATCATTTAGTTGCCGGCTTCGAAATAGGAAACTATACGGTATTTTAGTTTGAGAAATTGTGGGGACAGGTAAACCCCACACCCCCTGGCCTATCTGAGTTTATTGTTGGGCAGGTAGGATTTTCTCTGCTTCATCATTTAGTTGCCGGCTTCGAAATAGGTAACTATACGGTATTTTAGTTTGAGAAATTGAGGGGACGGGTAAACCCCACACCCCTGACTTATCTGAGTTTATTGTTGGGCACGGCAATTTTGGTATGGTAGGCATCCCTGAACCGACCTTGCTACAAATCATACATGGGCCGGGGGTAAGGGGGTTTACCCCCTCACCGGGCAGACTCCCTGGTTGGGACCCCTGGCCGATTTTTCAGAGGGGGTTGGGAAAATCGTCTGGGGGTCCCAACCAGGGGGTCTGCCCTAAGTCGGGTGGGGGCAGACCCCCCGGACCCCCTGTTACAGGTATGTTTCCATATGCATAGATCGCAACTAGGGATGGGCCCAGTATACGGTATTATATGGTATTATACGGTATTTTTGGTTATATGGTATGATACGGTATTATACAGTATCGAAAATGCTAGTATATGGTATGCGGTATTTTTGTACCGGTCCCATTCCTAATCGCAACCCCGGAACTTGCGCATAAATATCTTCATTATGTTCAGAGGCTATGGGCGATCGACAGTTTCAGACAGGGATGGACAATTGGAGAAGCGTTTTAATTAGAATTTTCTTGTGGCAGCAATGACTCCAATTAATAGCAGCGTACACAGCAAGAAGAGGAATAACTAACATAGCAAAGAAAACAGAGCGAGAGGGTGAGAAGGCGAACAAAGAAATGTTAGCTGCAAAAGCTTACTGTAATAAATCCATTTCCGTTACGTTTCAATCTGCAGCAAAACGCGGGAATACGAATATCTAATTGCAAACACTTCAACACATTATCCGCCACATGGCGGTAAAGACGTGCCCCTAAGCCTAACCCTAATTGAATGAAAGGTGAAAAAGATAGGCATGTATGTGCAATGGCGTAAGCCTAAAACCGGGCCTAAACAGCGGTTTGGCGAATGGGCCTTCTCAATTA
>JASANB010005661.1:0-29198 GCA_030248155.1 Sabatieria punctata
AGGTTAACAATTCTTTTCTCTGCCATTTCCGCTGACTTCGACCAAATTCGATAAAAGTTGAAGCATAGGCAATACATGAGCCGGGGGAGGGAGTTTATCCAATAGGGCCAATACCCCCTCGGCCGGCCACACCCCCTCCCGGGAGAAAATGTTCGCTTATTTAGGGCAACATAGGCGCGCATTTGGACTTTTTCCGGGGACCCCCCCCCCCCCCGTCGAGATCTCCAGAGCCCCTTCGGATTTTTCCGGCCCATGTATCAGCATAGGTGCCAAAAAGAGGAAATTTTGTGTTAAAGTTTGTTGCACCAGGTATGACCCAATAGTGAGAAATTCAAGAATATGAACTTTGTTAATTTCAACACATACACCAACACCTGAAATAGCATTAAAATCGAAAACTCTCTTTTCGCTATAATTTCCGCAAATATTCGACAAATAACCTGATTTTTTAGGAAACTCTGCAAAACTGTGGACAAAATAGCCCGCCAGGCCACATAAGCCTGAAAAATCTGTAAGAGGGTATGTGGTATTTCGGCGGGTGTTGGAGCGTATACAATTGCTTTCGCAAAAAAGTTCGGCAAATTTTTCAGGGGGTATGGCCGGTGAGGGGGTCACCTGGCCAAGCCGTTCCAGCGGTTATAAACCTCACCGACTGGTGTCTTCTGACAGTGCAGACAGACTGAGACATTTTCTGCGACGTCCGGAGTCCGGGCTAGAAGCAGACGATGATTCAGCTGATTCGGAGATTGGTAGCGCCTGCGCAAAGCAGCGGTTAGGGAGAGAAGAGACTAAATATAGGACGGCAACCTTACAGAGAGCTCGAGACAGCGCTTCAATAAGGCTTCCTGTTTCCGTTGCTTCACTTCATCTGCGTGGTAGAGGTACTGTAGCTCCTGACTCTGATGCACAGCCAACATGTGCTGTCTCATAAGCTCCTCGCTCGCCTCGAACGCACACGCACACACCTTGCACTGGTACGGAAGGTAACCGCAGTGCGTGGTGTTTATGTGCGCTTGCAGAGACCACTCGCTCCCTTTAATTTAACAGCAGCTCACGCTCACCTACCACTACCGTACTCTCTTCTTCTACTACTCGCTCTAAAAACCTACTGTAGCGCCGAATTTGGGTTAGGTGTAGCTGGGCGGGAGAATCAGGGAAGGTCAGAAATGGGCTATATATTAATTAATTAACTTTCTTATGAGTAAACGACTCCGGACGTGCGGACCTTGGGGTATTTGTATATTTGGAAAACAGGCCCTCCGGAGCGTGCCCTGTACTGATGCGTCCCTCTAGGGGTATTTTTATATTTGGAAAACGGGCCCCCGGAATGGGCCCTATGCTGACGTAGTGATCATTGGACTCGTCAGGCGAAGGGCTTTTAAATGATAATATATGACCATTTTGGACAATTTTGAAATTTTGCCAAAAAAATTGTCGATAATCGATATTTATCGATAAAACGTAATTTATAATTAACTAAGATCATTAAAAACGTTAATTTCTGTTTGGGACCGGTCCCTGATTTCAACCCCAGTTACACCTGATCCCCGAATTTTATGTCATTAATAGAATTTACAACAATCTTCACGATTTCTGCATATTCCAACTTACTTAACTAAGAGTTTTTCGCTTATTGAAGCATACTGTGGCAAAACTGACTTTTAGGGGTCCCTAACAAAAATTTCAATTTATTTTATCTACCGTATTCAGTTGACCTAAGTAGAGATGGGCAAAAAATATCGATTTTTCTAGTGTTTAGTTTTTTCTAGATGATTATCACGCAGCCGTGTAGACAATTTTAAGAGAAGTTTAACAAAACAAACCGCACTCAAAAATGTTCAGTAGTTCTGGAGTTATGACCTTCTAAACTTTGATCCACAAAGGTCCGGTTTTATTAGGGAGCGACGTGCAGATCGGCTTCATCAGCTTTGTCGGCTTCGTTCGGACTTGGTTTTATTCGTACATTCAAAAGCAGTATGTCAACTGAAAGTGCGTTTTCTGAGCTACAAAATCACCGGAACGTTTGCGGCTGAGAGCTTGTTTATACCTTGATTAAGAGCATGAGGCTCAGCTGCCCAAAAAATCGATAAAATCGACGTTTGCGTAAACTGCTGGACCCTCGCGAATAATTGACTGTGTAAACGCATTATTTGGGCGATTAAGGAAAGTAAGGTATTGTTAGATTCGGCAAAAGCCAGCGCTTTCAACCAGCACAATAATTTGGATTTCGGTGTAGATGGCAGCTGTAACAGTTACGAAACGCCGCTTTTTCGAGTTTCTGCTTTGCGCTGGCACTGGCTGCAAGCTAGACATGGGCAATTGGTGTCATATTAAAGCCAGCAAAAAATGCTATCTAGTGAGGTTGCGTGCTCTTGATAATTCGGCTTGGTTTGCTTTCAGTCGAGGAAAATGTGCAAGGGTGTCGGCCGTCGTGTGTATTAGCATAGGGAAAATTTCGAAAAAAGTAGTTGCTATGCGCTGGCTCAGGAACGAATCAATATTGCTGGAAATTGTTCCTAGGGTAAATCATACCTGAAATTTCTATTTCTGAAGTGTGCTTGCTGAAACAACAAGCCGTTTTCGATTTATTCCATTTTTTTTAAAAAATTAAAAATTTCATCTCGCCATAAAACAATTTTAAAATCATAATTTTTTTAAATTGACATTTACAAAGCAAGAACAAACCCTAAACTTATAAATAAAAGCATACATGTAACAGGTCTTCTGCCAATGGGGGGGAGGGGGGGTTGGGGGCGGGGTCTGGCGCCGGCCGGTGGGTCTGAGCCAAAATTTAGGGGAAGGGGGTGGGCACTAAAAAACGCTCAAAAATCGGGAAAAATCGCAATTTTTTGGCTAAAAATTGCCAAAAATCGCTAATTTGGGCTGAAATACAGCTAAAAAGTGCTGTTTTGCAAGCGATTTTGGCAATTTTTGTGTGTGAAAGTGTAAAAAATTGCAAAAAGTTGCTCGAAAATTTACTTGCCAGAAAAATCTGAGGGGGGTCGGTGAAATCGTCTCGGGGGGTCCCCATCTGGGGGGTCTGGCCTAAGTCGGGTGGGGGGCAGACCCCCCTGTTACATGTATGAATAAAAGCAAAAAACCGCAACCGAATCGGTTAGAAATCAAATCAAAGAATTTTTACAATGTAAAAACCGAAAACATGCACGCGCTTCATAAGGCGTTTTCGATTCCGCAGCACGGGCTTCTTTGCCCATACATAACCTAAGCCTAAGCCTGAGCCTAACCTTAAGCAAGAAAGTGATAGTGGAGGGACCCCTAAAAGTCAGTTAAGCCCATACTGTATCATACGGTATTATACGGCATCGAAAATGTTATACGGCATGTTTATACCGGTTTATAATAATATGACATGTGTATACTGTATAGGATTATTGATATAATTAAAACGTTTCCTTACCTAGAACTTTGCCACATTCAGCACATCGGTACGAAGATGCGCCATCGATGGACATCGTTCTTCCGTTCCGTTGAGTTGAATTGGAATTCGATTGAACTGTTCTTCTTATTTATAGACACGAACGAAGAAATCCAACAAACAAACAAGCAACAAAGAATTTCCTTGAAACGAATAAGAAGAACAGACAATGAGACGAGGATCGAGATCTCACATTTTGTGTATCTACATATAAGTAAGCACAAGTACAGGCTACAGCGATTATTTTATCCGAAGAGTACTCGCTCCTCGCATTTTTGCTTTGAATTTGCTCGCTTCGCTTCGCTTTTTCTAAATTGCGGATTTCAAAACTGCTGGATGGATAGCACATTATTTTATTAAAACAATACGGTCGCGTACACGAGAGGCCCAAGTATAAATCGCTAAACTGACGATTTCCCTGCATATTGCAACTGCGGTACTTCTTAGATACAGCCTAATCATACACTTACGGATCTTCGAACTTCCCAACTCCGATTCGCTAAGCCGAAGTACCATCTAGACAATCGGCCGATTCGGTTGTAGAAATCAGAGAAACTGACGATTTTCCTACAGATTATCCATAATAAAGATAAAGCGGCGTTTATACTCCTACTGCAGTAGCTACTGTGCAGTAGGTTGGCCGACTCGTTCAGTAAATCTTCAGTAGAGATATAAACACATGCGTCCGCGCCGCCGCGCTACTGCAGTAGTAAATAGAAAATTTTCTGCGGGCCGTCAAAAAATACAACCCCGCAGATTTTTTACTGTAGCAACCGCAAATCCCAAGCGATTTCAATGAATCTTTTTTAAATGAAAGATAAATAAATTCTTCAAAGATTGGTGAAACTTTCATTGAGATACTCTGCTTGGTTCTTGAAATATTTGCCCTTAGAGTCGAAACAGATTTTGGCAAGGAACAAGAGCGATTCCGTTGCACTTCACAATATAACAGATTCCTACTGCTGAGGACTAACGAGACTTTACTGGTGAAGTAAACCGAGCGTGTGTTTCTCCAATAAAACCTCCAATAATAGCCTTCAGCAGTAGTAGGAATCCGTTTTGGTATGAAGTACAACGGAATAATAGAAATCCCTTTTGTTCATTGCCAAATAAGGTTTTTTTGCAATTTCAAAGGCATTTTAGGTTTGAAATAGGTTTCTGAGCACTCACCGGCAGAAAATGTTTTGTTTTTAGTTCAGTCAAAAGACATTTTTCAACAAAAATAGCAATATTTCACTTCCATCAGGCGGTCCGTTATTTTTAGGCAAAACTTGAGTCCCACTCCGAGTTTATTAATAAAATTAATAAAATTACAGATAGGTGTCACCAGATGTTGTGAAAGCTTCTGTCTGGGTGATTACGTCCGTATCATCATCGGTTACTCCCAAAACAGTAGAGTCTGCAAACGTTTCTGGTGTTGACTGTTTGTTGATGGGTTCTGGGTGTGCACATGACGCCAAAAATGTCTTCTGCTGCCATTCTAGTGCCTTTCTGACGTAAATCCATCATTTGCTCGTATAGCTCCCATGCGAAAAATAGAATTATTTATTTTTTTCCGTTGGCTTTAGTTTTACACCGGGAGAAGACGCGGCTGTTTTCTATTCTGCACGGACTATTGCAGTAGTCAATCTGATTCAGGCTAAGGTTGGCATATATTTGGACTGCGAAAAAGAGGCAGAGACTGGCGAAAAGTAATGTAGTATAGTAATGCATCTTCAGTAGGAGTATAAACGCCGCTTAAGCCCTGTCTTTTTAAGGGTGCTTTGTCGCGCCCTGTATTTTCCAGGTGATTCGTTTGCCTTCCCGCTAAAATTTGTACCCCTAACAAATCTCAGGGGCAAATACGTAAGCACCCTGAAAAATACAGGGCGGAGTGTATCGAAGAAATAATAGGCCCACAAGACAATCTGAAGAAAAATCGTAACCTTTGCAGATTTTCACAACTGACTCGACCGTTTCTCGGGATGGTACTGTATGTTGGCTTAGCGAATCCGAGTCGGTCAGATATGTGAGTGTATGCTCAGGACGCATCGAAGGAATAGCGCAGCTGCAAGAGTTGAAATTAACTTTTTCTCCACAACTGAATCGACCGATTCCCAGGACAGTACTTACAGCAACAGATTGAAATTGGATAGCAGAGATGCGGAAAGCATGTGGAAGAAGAATGCCAGCTAGAAAACTTAAAACCATGGCAATAAGAAGGAGAATCATCCGTTTTGCCATTTTTTACTTCAGCCTCTCATGTACGCGGGCCTGATATAGTGATCTATCCAGTAGCTTCGTAATCCACGGTTTTTTTCCAGAACTTGGCAATATGAATTCGGATCCGCCACTGTGGTACGGAAAAACGGTTTATGGATTTGGACCAAATTTATTGCAACGCAACCTGATTTCTGAGCAAACATGACGTTAACAAATTTTTTAGGGATTTTCTACAACGGCAATTCATTGCATATTTCGTCTAAGATCTTCAATGTTCACAATAACTAAAAGAAGTGTGTTTGTACAAGTTTTCTTTTTGAACCAGTGGCGTACCCAGGGGGTGTAGGGTGTGTCCTTCCTTTGCGGCGGAGGTAGGGAGGAAAAATTAGACAAAAATGAGAGAAATGAATTAATTATGTACTAAAACTGTCTATTTTATGCTCAGAATACCTTTTAATGCGTTTTCGAAGGCTAAATTTGCGAAATTTTCTCGCCCTTGTCGGGCAGCGGCCCAACCAGGCAACTTCAAAATTTTACACCCTCTTTGCAAAATCCTGGGTACGCCACTGTTTTGAACGCAGCACACGAGCTTGGCCATGTACACATGCCACATGCTTGCTTAAGCCAACTTTTTCCTTTCTTTCCCTTTATCATGCTGCCGGCCGTAGACTTACGTAACGAATCAATGGGGGCAGCTACATTACATTCCCTAAGGCAGATTTAATATCCCGCTCAAAAATTAGGTCGGCTGCAATAAAACGTATGCGCAATTACCGGAGGGCTCGAAAAATTATGGTGCAGCGCATCGACACTCGGCCGGCCTCTGAGTGGCACATTCTTGCTACTCTTTTATACATTCTTGGTTATGGCGAAGTGCGTCATCGACAAATGACAACAGTTGCTAAACACACTGTGAAGAAAAGGTGGAACTAACGAATTACACGTTAAAATGAATATAAAGCATTGCAACATTATTTATTTTGGTTTGTGGCCCAACCGTTCGCAGCGCAAACCAACTGCGTGTATGAATCGGCGCCCACTGATGGCTGCGAAGATACGTTAAAATTCAGCGCCCGGCCCATTCACCACCGGCAAAATAATGTAATTTTAAATTTTTCCTTTCCTAAGCCCAGGCCACGAGAGAGCTAGGCACAAAAACAGCAACACGCACTTTACTCACGTACTGTATACGCAGCGAGACATAATTGTACGAATAATCGGATCACAACAAAATGTCATTGGAGCACTGTGCAATACTGGCGCCATCTTTATGAATATCCAACTTACTGGGTCTGGGAGAGGAACCGAACAGAAAACTCGGTCTCGGGGTCATCTCAAAACTGGGCGACTTACTGATGCTGCTTGCCATGGCGCGCCCATTTTCAACGGTCAAAAAGATACCTTTGAACAAGCTGGGTCTGGGGTTCTTCACCAAATACGGAGTCAGTCGGCTCATACTCTCTCTCCGCTCTCTGAACACTCTGGGCAGTCTGCTGTAGACCCGCGACGGCAGGAAGGTGGCACAGAAGACCTGTCTAAACTTCTGACTCATCGTACAGTAGATGACAAAGTTGGTAGCGCTGTTGAGAAGCGATAGCAAGTCCATCACGTCGCCAAGATGCTGGTAGACTTCTGTGTGAAAATCGGCGGTGAAAATGCCCGTCATCACCAGCATGATGCCCTGCGGCAGTTCGGTAAGCAGAAAAATCGACAGCACCGCTATAAGCATGGGCGTAGTGTGATCGATCGGCAGACGTCTGCCCTTGAGAATTTTTCCCAATTTCTTCCTCCTCTGTCGGACATCAGTCAAAACGTGCAGCAGCACGCAAATGAACACTGTCAAAAGGATGCACGGCACCACTTTGAACAGCAGTCCCAGACTCCAAAATGCAGCCTTCATCAGCGCGCAATTGGTGGTCATCGGCTTGACTGTGCTACAGACCGGGTAGTAGTAGAGGGATGCGTTGATTAGAAATTCCTGGTCGTCGAAATCGGGCTTGCTGAAAGTAGTGTTTGCCCAGTCTATGAAGTCCTGTCTGGACACCAGACACGGCAGCACGAAGATAGACGGAATTTCCTTGATTTCAAAGGTCAGAAAGTTGGGGCAATTGATAATCAGCACAATCACTAGCGAGACCAAGACCACGCCGACTGTGCGTCCCGAGGTGATCCAGTCCGATTGCATAGTGGCTCTGCGTAGGCTGAGCACGCGGAATTGCGCCAGCGCTACCGTAAGCCAGATACTGGTGCTGTGGAAAACGACGCTGCCGTGTGCGTGGAACAGCATGAACTTGGACCAGCCTGAAAATAAGAGAGATAAATTTGTGGCACCAACCTAAAGCTTACCATGCGAAAAATCGGACGCCTCGCAGCGCATAGCAGCTTGAATTAGAAAATGCCAAATGAAGATAACATAGGACAGCATCACTTCAATGTCACAGACAGCGATTGCGCACAAAATGACGTTAATCGGGGTGGTCATCTCTGGTCGCGTCAAAACCACCACCATACACACATTTGAAATGGTGCCGAAGCCACAGATGGCCAGTGCCAGGTAAGGATGCACCCCTCCGTAGTTCTCGTGTAGTCCAGCCAGAAATTCGAACAGGCCAGAACTGTTGGGCCACCGAACTGAGCCGGCGTTACAGTTGGCCGAGAACATGGTGCCGATGTAGCGACAAAAGGCTGAAACATGGCGCGGTTTGCTGGACAGGTCGCCGCAGAATTCGGTCATGATTCGGAGTCGGCCGCTCGGACCCATAGAGAGAGGGGGCGGCCGGCCGGTTGATAAAATGCCTAACGGCCCTCGGCCGGGACTCCTAATGTGATTAGGACTGTGGGAATCGATGGATCATTCCGCCGGCCATTGCCTTTCGCACCTCATTTGCGGAATCCAATTTCTCCACCGACCCTTATTAAACGCTAGACTGAGAAACTATACGCTTTTGTCATCTATAACGAGCTTCCAATCACTGTTATTTGCCGGTGGCCTGCCGCGGCTGCATTATTGCTTCAGACTAAATTGAAGCTTAATTCTAGGTTGCTCAGATAAACTGTTTGTTTGTGAACTAAGTACTCGTAGTATTGGTTAAGTACGGCTCACTAAGTATTGGTTAAGTAAAATACATAAAAGGTATCGCACCTAAAGGTGATCTTCTGTTTATATACGTACGTACGTATGTCTGCTTGTTCATTAGAGATTAAAAAACTCAGTCGCGTAGAGATGCAGTTTGGTTCAGTGGGTGCACAGGAAAAACGACTGTTGAGAAACGCTTACAGATCTCATTTACTGTATCCTGTAATCGTAAATTCTGTTTTGTTATCAGACCTGAAATTCGCATTAAGCATCGCAGTCCTCTTGATAAGAGAATCGTTTTTCCTGTGGTGAGGAAAGCAAATAGTCTGACAGTTGGTCAGTCCTGCGGTAGAGGTGAGGTGATGTAAGAAGAAAACATTCAGACAACTCAACAGAGCATGCAATTCGGTTAGTTGGCACTTGCAAAAAAGCACACCAGGTAATCAGCAATTTCTCGCGCCACTGGCCCAAGTTATATTGTGCCGTCACAAAAGCAATGCTTCAGAAAATGCTTTTGAAAGAGGTTGGCTGGCACAAAATAGTACTCCTTAGACGCCACTCGCAACTCTACTATATTAAGTTCCGTTTAAAAAGGAGTAAAATCATATATGTAACAGGTCATCCGCCGATAGGGAGGGGGCTGGGTGGTTTAGCGCAGCACCAGGTGGCTTGGTTACTAAAAACGCTCAAAATCGAAAAATTATCGCAATTTGGGCTAAAAATTGTCAATAATTTCGCAAATTAGGACTGAAATACAGCGTTGTTGTGTGCTGTTTTGCAGGCGATTTTAGCAATTTTAGTGTCTGAAATTGTGAGATTGTAAAAATTGTAAAATTTGCTAAAAAATTATTTGCCAGAAAATCGGAGGAGGTCGGAAAAATCGTTTGGGGTCAGGCCTAAGTCGAGTTGGGGAGTAGACCCCGGCCGAACCCCCTGTTATATGTACAATGTACATATGTGACGTACCAAAATAATCAAGACCACAAATCTCAAGCATAATTAATTTAAAAAATTGTAATCGTGATTTTTATCGCGTGTTCCAGGGCCCATCTCGAGTCGAGTCTCAGACTCGCACAGTAAACATGTTCACGGACAGAATTTTTTCATTCTAGTTTTTGGAGATATAACTGTAATTATCAAATATTAAAATGCAACTTGGATGGTGCACATAAATCAAAACTCATGGGAAAATACAGAAACGATAACAACAAAACAAGTACATACGCAGTGTTGGCGGAAGGGGTGATTCGAAAAGGATACAGCTCCGTCCGGCGAACTAAGATAGCAACGTTTCTATTGCAGTGCAGCCCACAAAAAAACACATGCAAAAATTATACTGGCTAATTTGAGCACTAAATTGCCAAGATAGAGGGAATTTGGCCGTGATACTAAAGCATTGCATTGGTTCTGTTTTCAAAGGCCCAAACGGCGAGAACAAAATAATAGAATTATGATTTTGGGTGCAAAAAAGAGACAGCAAATGCAGACAGAGAGAAAAAAGATGTCTATGTGTGAGAGCTTGAAAGAGCAGCTAAGCAAAGAGCAAAAGTGAAAGGGACCGAGATTGAAAGAGATTTAGGGAGTGAGTCGTTATCGTTTTTGCGACAGTGGGCGGGCCGCTCACACGTCTTTGCAGTGATTTACTGGTCAAATTGGCTAAACACAATTTGTCGCGTCGTTGCCCTCAAAGGACAGTTAATTTGGTGGCGGTCGAAAACGAATTTCTGATCTGAATCCCGAGCCCCAACCAAATTAAGCGACCTCGCCTTTAGACTCACTGCGTCTTACAACTCTTTTTTGACGTCAACTGGGCAACGTACAACAGTAGCTTTTGTCACACACCTACATCTGACGCTATCAGCTCAAAGCTCATTCAAACTTTACCTTCCCCTTCCATAAAAGTGCCCATGGGGCTTGTTTAGTTTTGACACTTTTCACAAATTCAATTCTTATCCAAGTAAGCGCCCAGAGGCGGCTATTTGGAAAGTACTGTACATGGACGTTTATTATTATCTGGGAACGGCAATTACTCTCTCTCTCTCTTTGGCTGAGCGTTGCCGTGTGATTTGAACTTTTTGGACTGATTTTGCAACAAAATCCGATAACACCGTGTTTCTTTAGTAGAACACATTTCATCATATTTTTTTACAAATCCCCCCCAGGGGCCACTATTTGGGGAGTGTTTGTTTATATACAGAAAACCCGGTACCATTTTTTCATTGATTAGACCATACACTACTCAGCTCAGGGACGTACTTTACGCACGTACGATGTGCTCAACTTGATAGCACCTCAGTAGCGTACCCAGGGGCGTGTATGTGGTGTACCCCTTATGTGGTGGAGGTAGTAAGGAAAAATTTGGCAAAAAAAAGAAACGAATAAATTATGACCTGTACCTATCTATTTTATGCCCAGAATGCGTTTTTGAAGGCTAATTTTTCGAAAATTTCTAGCCCTGGTTGGGCAGAAGCACAACCAGACCTCTTCAAGCTACAGTACTAAAACTTAATTTTTGTCAATTTTACCCTCATAATACCTTTTAAATATGTTTTGAATTCTAGTTTTGCAATATTTTCTCGCCCTGGCCCAACGAGGCAACTTCAAAAATTTTGCACCCCTTTGCAAAATCCTGGATACGCCACTGTCTAAGCTTACACAACGGTATGACCATACATAGGTCGTTACGATAACAGCCACTCTTCTCTTTCGTCAGAGACTGACTAGTATACAGTATACTGTACTACCTATACCTGAACGACATACGCATGCTATGAAAGAATTGGCCAAAAATGAGAAAAGTAATTAACTAAACTGTACATATGTACTAGAACGGTCCTAGCATTAATTAATGTGTTTTGAACGCCAATTTTTGAAAACCATTTCAGTCACCCTACCCTTACGTCCTCAATTCTCAAAATCTTCTTTATACCAATCAATTGCAAATAAAATGGCAAAGAGAAGTATTTTAGACTGAAATGCAAAAGGGATAGAAATGCTATTAATTAAGCGGGACACAAGAAAAGCAGGTCGGCGGGAATTTACGACCGCCAGCCACACCTCCGGATCCTAGCACACTGGGAAAATTGCTTTCTACCTCAAGTTTGATCGAGAACCAACTACTCAATTGAAGGCGATTATCTCACAATTTATACGGCAGCCTCCACGACGGCACAGCAAAATCGAAACTCGCACTAAAAGCGCCGGCTGCCAAAAGCGCTTCCCGGCCGAAAAAATGAACTAAAAACATTATACAATCGCACCAGAACTAAAAGCCCAAAACGCACTAATCGATGGCTTGGCTAGTAGTTGAAACCAGCGCAAACAGTGCCTTCTTGCGTCAATTACGGTGCGACGGCTCAGGAGTGCCTCCTATGATTGAGCAATAAATCTGCCAGCTGCACGATTTTAGAGAACAGATAAAACGCAAGCCCTCAGCCAAACACTAATAATACGGAGGGTTATTAGAGCAGCAGTGCTTTAGGGCTTTGAACACCCACGCTGACGTAGCAACTATGCAATGCCAGCATATCAGATAGCACCACCGATTTAAACTTGGTGGTTTTTGTCGAAATGTCTGTTTTTTAAGGAAAGAGCAGACCTCAAGGACACGCCGGACCGTAATTTAAGGGTAAAGAGCGGAAGATAAAAGACGTTTAGAGTTTGAATCAAAGATCTGCACAGCTGTTGCTAACGTTTGGCCGTTTAACATTTATCAAGCAGCTTTGCCTAGTTTCTCGAGAAAATGGCCTCCTGGTTATTGGTTTCAATTTCAATTCTGCTTTCCATTCGAGCAGGTATAGAGGAATAATGATGGATACTGTATATACTGTACGTTATAGCCAACGCGGTCTCCAGGAAAGTGGACGTAAAATCGATATTGGCTAGTATTCGTGAAGCAAACGACTATGAACCGAGTATCTTTTAGCAAAGCTTAGGCACCAAAACTGAAAATAAGTCAAGATTTTTCGCAGAAGTACTGGACTGGGTCGAGCGAGGTCAACTAGACTGCAATCTCAGACAACCGTGTTGTTGGAGCGGATTTGAAGTGGGTCGCGGTTCGATTCCTCTTAAAAAGTTCGGCAAACAAACCGCCAAAGGAGTGAAGCCAGGTACTAGAATCAAACGATGTTTGAACACTACCGAAATTGCTCTTTTGCAGCGGGAAACTTTTATTATGCAGCATCCAAAGGGGCACTTTCAGCTACTTTAAACTCTTGCGTCATTCTTTGCACTGGCGCTCCGGTTCAAATGACTTTCAAGTGAGCAAAATCGGATTGAAAATTTCTAACAATTTTTTGTAGGTATTGGATGACCCCGGGCAGCAGGATACGCGCTTGTGTGCAGGATGGCTACACGGGTGACAGCCACCAATTCTTGCAGTGCACACAAGTTGACCACAGACGCAGTCCCGGGCCGCGGGTTTCGGTGATTTTCCCGCCGGGAGAACTTTTCAAGGTTCTGTGTACCGCCGTTAGTCTCGGGATTTTTCGAAAAAGATTTCATTTTAGATAGTCTTTGCCGTTAGCAGCAACAGTAATGGCGGTGTGGTGATACTGGATGACATTCGTGTCATGTTCACACAGTGTCGGGGTACCGTAGTTCTATTCTCTAAGCATACAGTATGTTGGGTTTTAGAGATTGCTGCTGCTGGAGCAGGAACCACTCTTGGTATGTAGTATATAAGATTGTTATTTGTTTCAAAATGGGCAAGAGTAAGCCATAAACCAGTCTAATGGATAGCTATTTTATTTTGAGATACCTTGACCAACATTCATCGTTTACATACAGTTTTTGTTTTAGTTCCCGAAACAACGCAAAATCCAGCTGTTCGAGAGTGCCAGTCTATTGCATGTAATTTCGAGACAGGTACAGTACGTGGTTTGTAAATCTTCTTTTCATGAGCTCGGTATACTGTTGTTTTGCATTGATTTTACAATGTGTATGTGTGGATGTGTATTGCACAGATTTTGAGCGAGAAATACCAGAAAAAATACCAGAGAGTGCCTGAGGACTTGCATAGCTCTAAAGAGTTGCTTGGCCATTTTATGGTTTTACAAGGACAACTATTCTTTATGAGTAAGAAAAAATTCAAATTTTAGAATTATACTGCATACTTTATCGATTTTTTCTGGTCAAATAGACAAGAATACACATTTTGAGCACTGCTTGTGTGTGTATACACAATTAAAAAACATGTGTGTAGGTAAACATGCATGTGTATACAGAAACAACGGTAGCTCTTTAACAACTTTGCAGGGGATGAATGCAACTACAAGATCCAGTCAACAGCCACACCCTTTCAAGTGGCAACTGGTAGATTCAAAAATCGTGTCACTGGAATCAGAGCAGCAGGTAGTTTTATCATAAATTTTCTCTTCACTCAGTCGGACCGCCTGATTGCAGGGCAGGGCGTAAAGTATTTGGCTGCCTATCTTCGACCGAACGACAGAGCAATCTTGCTCTCAGAGGAGGTGACCTTTTCCACAGACAGAGTTCTGGGGCTGCTTCGCTATGAAGCCACTGCAGGCATGCAAATGAAGGTGTGTTGCGTCGAAAAGCAGTCCCCTCAGCGCCAGCAATGTTTTGTAACCGATCTGGCGGCTCAGTCTCGAGACAGAGGTTGGAAACCGACTACTATTCGCTGCTCTGCCGGCCAAAATACCGTAAACTTTGCTTATAAAAGGAAGTGGAGATAATGTTGACCTGTCTATAGGTAGAAATTCGCTGCGAAAACAAGGGAAAGCATCAAGGAGCGTGTGGAATTGACGACGTATCGTTGTATCAGATAGAAGAGGTTGCTGCTGGCCAATCCGCCCAACGTGTGAAAATTTGTGAAGGACGTTGAAAAGAAAATGGGTTGCATTACTTGACAAGAATTTTTCTTGTTCATATTTATGATGAATGATGTGAAAATTTTAGCACTGTATTGCGTGAATGAGTGAAAAATGTCTAGAAAACACAAATCAGGTTTGGAATAATTATAAATTGGTCAAGAACCATATTCGATAAAACTTCTAACAGAAACGTAAAACTTCGATGTTTTTCCTGCTGTAATAAACAATAGATATTCTCATAAATCCTTCAAATGGCCTAAGTAACTCGATTTCAAAGCTCTCGAAGGTTTCAAGCGGCAGACTTTGAGAGATTTGATTTTCCTAGCATTTCTGACTGAAAATCTGCCAAAAAATTTGCATTTTCAGTGCAATACACATACACAAATATACATAAAAATACACATTGTTTCGCTGAAGGTGTATACACAAATTACCATACACATTTGAAGGTAAATGTGTATACACATACACATACACAAACGGAAAATCCAATACCAAACAACAGTACCCTCAGCAGCAGGAATCTGTCTATTTTGAAGTGTAGCGGAATCGCTCTTGTTCTTAGCCAAAATCTGTTTCGATTTTGAGGGCAAATATCTCAAGAATAGTGATGCAACCGGGATCCTGGTATTTCCCGAAGAACCGGGAATTCCCGGTATTTTCACTCCCGGTTTCCAATCCCGATTCGCACATTCTTAATACCGGGAAATACCGGGAAATAGATTTTATAGCAGTATTGACATTTTTTTTGCAGATACTACGTATTTCAGTGACATCTACTGTATATCCAACTTTCAATTGCCACTACAAGCGGCACGCAAAACTTTGAATAATTTTTCAAATGACTGCTGGTTGCTCATTTTCAGCGACCAACCATGTTTTGCAGCTTTTCCTTTTGTTTCAAATATTTTTATATTGGTTTATTAGGCCGTAAACTTTATCTTGTAAGCTTCCAACTTTATAAAGGCCTTCAATTGAGCAAAGCCACTCATTGATTGGCTATTCTTACACAACTATTTTGGTGCAATTGACATCGAGCTGCCTGGTGCCTGCCAAACCAACTCACTAACCCATTCAACATAAATCTGATCTCACAGAGTCCTGTAGTTAAACCCGTTATGAGAGAAAATCCTTGAAAAACGGACTAGAAATGGTATCAATAGCTAAACCGGATGTTGAAACTATTTATGTTTATCATGCTGCATGCGTTTTGATCGATTTCCCGATATTCCCGGTATTTTCATTTCCCGGTAATCCCGGTTTTCCCGAATCCCGGTATTCCGCTCCCGGTTGCATCATTACTCAAGAACTAAGCAGAGCACATTAATAAAAATTTTACCGATCTTTCAGGAATTTATCAATCCTTCATTCAAAAAAGGATTCATTCAAATCGGTTGAGGAGAATCGTGGTTGCAAAGTATGACTCTTGTTGATTGCCAAAATCTCTCTTTTGACTTTGAGGGCCAATATCTCAGGAACTAAGCGGCTTATCTTAATAAAAATTTCATCAATCTTTTAAGGATTTATCTATCTTTCATTTTAAAAGCATTCATTCAAATCGGTTGAGATTTGCGGTTGCTACTGTAAAAAGTTTGCGGAGTTGATTTTTGACGGTCCCTGTACATTTCGATGGTTGTAACCAAAAAACGCATTTATAAGGCATTCTGAGCACAAAATAGACAGTCTTGGTACTTAATTCATTAATTTCGCTTATTTTTTACAGACTTTCTCTTCCTACCTCCACCGCAAAGGGGGGTGTACCCACCCTACACCCCTGGATACGCCACCGGTTGTAACGTATCTACATACGTACATACGTGTACACAGTCACTACATATAATTCAATCCATATGAAATACTTCTTCCATAGGAGCCCACCATTCCCCTTCGTTTCGCGACTCCAGAGGTATTTGGCACGGACAGCAGACGTCCCACCAGCGTTTCATTGTTGGATGGCTTTTCATTTTCTCCCAATCCTTCTCAAACTCGGAACCGTGGTATTCCATGTAGCCAAAAAGAAGATTTTCCGGATGTCGCAGAAAGACGCTGTAGTTTTTTATATTGCTGGCGCTTATGATTTCCAAAATTTCCGGCCATACGTTGGCATGGAGATGCTTGTACTCCTACTCCTGCACTTTCTCCTCCGACAAACCGACAACCATTCCAAAACGTTTCATCGCTTAGTTTGTTCTTAAAATGGCTGCTCTTTACACGTCAATGCAGCCGAAATCTGTTCAGCTGATAAAATCTAGCAGAGCAGAGCAGCACTCATACATGAGCAGGGCAAACTGGTCGTGTTGTGTAAGAGCCAGAGCGGCAATAACCAATAACAGAAATATTTCGGCTAACACAAGCTAACACCATGTCGATATCGCTAGAGGACAATTACTAATGTAAGCAATAATTAAATATTTACGAAAAGACGGAGCTACTAGCGTGCATGCTCATGCAATGGACCTGTACTGTACATATGTAGTACTACCCCTTACTAGCAGAAGCGACTCCATTTGGAGTAGTATCCCACATTGAATCACGCTTTGCGTGCGGCTGTTTTTAGCATAAATGTGATTGGAAAATAAAAGTGCAAAAAAAGTGATTGGTCACTCACGCTTTTTTTGTCAGACAATGCACAGTGCTGCATACAACGCGTGATTGGCCAGTCACGTTTTTTTGAAAGTTTCAGTGATTTTAAAATCACATTTTGCGTGATTACCATTTTTTAGGCACGCATTGCATGTTCCTATGGCCAGGCAAGCAAAAAATTTCTGCGTCTAAGAGCTATTAATTTCAATTGAGATCCATTTATTGAGCGGTGCTTATTATGTACAAAGGTGCAAAGGTGAACAATACATAGTTTTTCAAGAATCTGAAATCAGAATGGCCCCGAAAAGGTTTCAAATAGAAATTTTCAATGCAGCTTTAGTAGACAGTCTGCTGCTCTACATTATTAAAAATACTAAACTAAATAGTCACCACCTTGGCATAAATACGGGCATCCTAAATCTGTTCAAGAAACGGAAAGTTCCAAATTGAAAGCAAACATTCGGCAGCATGCATGCTGCTAGATTTGTGGTGGCAGCTAGAACCTAACCTAATACGTATGTCGCATAGCTGGCTGGAGTGAACTTATTCTGTGCGGGTTAAACTTGCGTTATTTTGTAAAGTAGTGTATTAAACCGGTCGGCAGGAATTGTTCACAATCGACTCTTACTGTCAGACGCGCACTGTACAAAGAACTAAAATGTTTATGAATTTACGTTTGTGGGGTACAGTGTTCATCGTGTGCATGGGAGGGGCTTTCCAGTGGGGCTACTTTGTCGGCAGTACCCACCTACCCAAGCCAGTTGTGTCCGATTTTATCAACCGCTCTCACTTCCGTCAATTTAAAAGCTATATGACACATTCTGAACTGAGGAACTTTGAATTCTTCTGTTTTCTCTCACTTTGTCTTGGACTGATATTTGCCGGCGGATTTCTGGTGCGTCCTACCTTGGCGACTCTGGGAAGAAAACGCTCGCTTGGTCTGATGTCACTTCTAGTCATACTGGGAAACTTAGTAACCTACGGCTCGAATTTCTTCCACTGTTACCAGTTACTGCCGGTCGGCCGATTCCTGGCCGCAGTAGGTGGAACATTTGGCTGGACAGTGGCATTGATATTTCTGACTGAAATACCGCCGAGCTCTGTTCGCGGTGCGGCAGCCTCACTCAACCAAGTGGCTTCGATTCTTGGCTTGATCTGTGGAACTCTGCTGGCAGACCAGGCGGAAACCCAGAAGCAATGGACCCTCACTCTTATGTATCCACTGGTTTTTCCTCTCCTCCTCATTCTAGTCTTCCTGCCAATCTGTCCGGACAGTCCAAAAAGTCTCATACATAAAAACGCCGGAATGGCGGTGGATAGTCTTGCCTTCTACCATGGTTCCGAAACTAATGTAGGAGCTGAATTGCTGCAGATGCGTCTGGAACATGCCAGAGGCAAGATAGGCTTTTGCCAGTTTGTCAAACAGAAAGAATACAGAAAACTGTTTGTGTTGATTCTTGCGCTATCCGTTGGTGAAGCTTTGAGCGGTTCGGCGCTCCTGTCCTCGTTTTTCCCTCTCCTTCTGGAGGAACCTTTTGGAATAACCTCTTCTACAGAGTACTACGCCATTTTTGCCACTAGGTTGGTTGCTAGCTGTGGTACTGTAGTGCTGATAGACCGGTGGGGTCGACGCCCCTTGCTCACCTTAGGTCTTTTTGGAATGTCCAGTTGCTTATTTATAGCAGCGCTTAGCGGTTTAGCCTATCGACTGACATGCGCTACTGCCTTGACTAGCGTCTCTTTACCGTTGCTCTTTCTATATACAGTAGTGCACTCTCTAGGCTATGGAAAGACTTTCTGTTTGATCGAAAACGAGCTCTTTCCGACCCAATTGAGACCGGCAATTGCTTGTTTCAGACCGATCATTCTCAGTCTTTTGAACATAATTGTAGCTGTGTTGTTTGTTGTGTTGAGTTCCCAGTTACGCTTTTTCTTTGTCTTATTACTGGCCATAATCGAGGGTGCAATCGGGTTAGCCGTTTTCGCCATTTGCCCCGAAACTAAAAAAATGTCGGTGGCAGCTATTATGGAAAAAATTAAGCCCCAACCCGAATTAGAGCCACTTGCTGGGCCTTCTAGACGCAGCCTAGTCGTGAAATAAAAATTGAACCTGCTATACTGTATGCTCATAAATGGTAGATATAGACAACCCGGTGATGAAGTCACGTGAATTGTTCGTACATTGGTTCTACTGTATGTTACAAAGGGATTAACAGAAACAGTCAAATTATTAGGCGTTATGTTTCTGTTCAATAAACTAGTAACGTGCAGTTCGATTTCCACGCGCGATTGCAGGTGCCTAACTTTTTCACCTTTCTTTCCAGTTTAACCCATTGTAACCTACGGCCAAAAAATGTATCCAAATTTGGATACATTTGGTCATTTTGAGATACTTAAAGCATCGTATCTGCGATACATTTCAGAAGTATCGCCGATACTTTTGAAGATCCGATACTTTTTACATAGGGCCAAAACGCGGCCAAAATATGTGCGATACTTTCCAAAAAGTATCGCAATTTGGCCAGAATAATGTCGACAAAATTCCTGTGTATGTATCGCGAAGGTCTATACGATACTTTCGGCTCAAATCAAAAACAAGTTGTACTACTCCTGTAGGAGTAGGTAGGTTACAAACGGTTAAGAATGCGACCCGAAGACCAAAAACACATTATTTTATGCGTAGTAGTTGTTTATCTTCAGAGAACCCTGAACTAGAAAGAAACCCGACTGTCTAAGCGTGCAGCCTCTAAGCAACAACAAAAAAGAATAAAATAAACAAACTACAGACGATCATCACTCGGCGTCCCAGAAAGTCACGTTAACGTTGGCAATTCCCTTTAGCTGCGCGATGCGCTCTTTCTCCGTTTGTTTCCGTTGTCTGGACTCGATTTTAAACTCCGGCAGCTTCTCCAGCGCGTCGGCAGGGTAGAGATGGAGTTTGGAGTAGATGGCGTCGGTGTAGTCGTGTCGTTTGGAGGGAGAATTGTTCTTGGAATTGTAGACGAACTTGAGATGCATACGCGTCTTTTCCGACAGGTTCGGACCGCTGGAGCGTAGTGCGTTAGAGTGCAGAAATAAACCGTCTCCCGGCGCCAAATCGATATGCACCTCTTGCAGCTCCTGAAATAGATTTCTACTTTTCAAACGCACAAAAAAATATAAAGTAACCATACATGGGCCGGAAAAATCCGGAAGGGGGGGGGTGGGGGTTGAGACCTCGGGGGGGGGGGGTCCCCCGAAAAAAGGCCAAAAAACGCGTATTTTGCCTTAAATAAGCGAAATTTTCTCCCTCCGGGAGGGGGGGTGGAAGGCCGAGGGGGTGGTATGGACGGCCGAGGGGGTGGTATGGACGGCCGAGGGGGAGGGGTATACCCCCCTTACCCCCCCCGGCCCATGTATGAAAGTAACCTAAAAACACAAAAACGTGTCCACCCCTTTTTCAAACTTTATTCAAACGGTTCGTTTTCGGTCAGTTCTTAATCGATTTGGCTCAAATTTTCAGCAAAAATTAACAAGACAAATAGGCAGATAAGATACTGTGCAAGTTTAGTGTCAAAATTTTAACTCGGGCTGGTTTTATGAACCGAAAACTAAGAATCTGGGTGATCCAAGGAAATTGTAAATAATTCGGCAATGCAAAGAAAAGAGTATGGGTCTGAAACTAGCTGGAATTAAAATTTTTAGCCTAAAATTCACTTGAAAAGCCTTTGGAAACCGAATTTGGCGTTTCCACTGCTGATATTTAAGAGAAATCGGTGTTTTTGGTAGCCCTTTTTGTCATTTTTTGCTTGTTTTTACCTCTAAAACGATATTTGGCAGCTTAAAATAGTGATTTTTAGCGTCCTTACAGAAAAAACGTGCTAAAAACGCATTTCCAGGCGTTTTGGAGCTTTTTAAAATTTGGGACCCCCCTCTGGGCGAAACCCCCCTCGACCCACCACCCGAGGAAAACACCCCTACCCCCTCTCACAGGTCGGCCTGGAGCTGTTACATGTATGTTAAGAACTCACCGAGAACGAACCGTTTGAATAAAGTTTGAAAAAGGGGTGGACACTTTTTGTGTATACTGCATGTAGAACATGGACGCACGTAACAAAACAGGTGAATTTAACTCCTGTAGAGACACAGAGACCTGGTTGCTGTTGTGGCCCAAAGGCCAAAGCGTGGATCGGAAAAATCTAGGTGTTGTGCCACAACAGCAACAAGGTCACTTTTGCCTCTACATGATGCCCACGTAGAGGAGAAATCGAAACTGAAATGTCTTCGATTTAGATAAGAGCCAAATTTCAAAAATTTTCGATTGGTCGGCTGTTCAAAATCTTTCTGTAGTTTCAAAACCCTGGCACGCACAGCCGTCCAGTTAAATTCAAGGTTAGCAGTGGCAGATCCAGGGGATCTACAGCATACATGTACAGGTCATCCGCCGAAGGGGCAGCGGGGTTAGGGGCTGGGCCAAAATTTTGGGAGGGGGTTGGGCACTAAAAAACGCTCAAAAATCGAATTTTGTAATTTTTGGGCTAAAAATCGTCAAAAATCGCTAATTTGGGCTGAAATACAGCTAAAAAGTGCTGTTTTACAGGCGATTTTGGCAATTTTTGTGTCTGAAATTGCAAAAAAATCGCAAAAATTTGCTCAAAAAATTACTTGCCATAAAAATCGGAGGGGGTTCGGGTCGGCAAAATCGTCTAGGGGGTCCCCATCCGGGGGGGTCTGGCGAAAGTCGGGTAGGGGCAAACCACCACCCTTTGCGGTAGCGGTATGAAAAACTGTCAAAAATAGAAGAAACGAACAAATTACGTACTAAAACTGTCTATTTTATACTCAGAATGCCTTTAAAGTGCGTTTTTGAAGGGCAACTTTTTAAAGAATTTATACTCTGCCAACTTCCAAAATTTTACACCTCTTTTGCGAAATTCTGGATATGCCACTGAAGGATAGATCAGATATAATACATCTAAGGGGGCGTCCACAAACGACGTCGTTCCAAAAATCCCGATTTTTCCGACCCCCTCTCCCAAAGTCGCCTTGCGTCGTTTCTTGGGGACCCCCTCCCCTATGGTGACGTCGTTTTCGATCCCCCCGATAAAAGGCCACTACATACTGTACAGTACTGTGTCATGTTTTCTTGTTACCACACTGCGCAAAAAATAGGATAAATCTCTACAACCACTCTGGCAAGCTTTTCTGTATGTAGAAACCTTTGATAGAATGTGCATAAATCGAAAATAATTAGTGTTGTTATGACTACTAGTCAAAGTCATAGTTAATACTTTTGTGATATCGCAGTCAAACGGACAGGTAGTCAAAGTCAAAGTTTGACTACCTTCGTTACCATAAATACGTAGTCAAACGAAGACCAGGTAGTCAAACCGTTTGACTATGACTACATTTTAATATAACAGGCAGGCTTTTCAGGCGTATTTTACCACTTTTCGCTGTTCGCAACAAAATATTTGACAAATTTCATACATTTTTCAGCACTTTAGAACACCAAACAACCTTTTTTCTCTAAAATTCTGAAAACAATGAAGCATCAGACAGTGAATCTCTACCTGATCCACGTTTCACAAGTTCAGTACTAAAGTTGTGACATAAAGTAGAAAATGTACGCTTTTTGGTTGAAGAAACGTAAAGAATTGGCTTAAACACACAAAGGGCGTATTATTCTATTTTACGGTGTTTTTTGAACAGTATGCTGTTTTTGGTTTACAAAAAAAATTTTGGATGGAAAAGAACAATTCTGCCGCATGTTTTAGCGTCGAACCACTGTTTATTTCAAAGTGAATAATTTATTTGATGGAGTAACACCCATTTCAGGCTGAAGCCTGTAAATGAAACATGATAAATCCCTTAAAATGTCAATTTGGCTCGGTTTCAAAAAGTAGTAAAAGTAGTCAAACCGGGGGTCATGATAGTCAAATGGTTTGACTACAATATAGTCAAATTTGACTACTCTGGTATTGCAGTCAAACAAGCAGTAGTCATAGTCATAGTCAAACCGAAATTTTGGTATTGTAACAACACTAAAAATAATGCATCAAAGTACATTAAAATTCCGAAAAAAGCGACGTCGTTTTTTGCTAACCCCCTCCCCCTCCTGGCGCGTCGTCTATCGTCGCATTTCAGCCGACCCCCCTCCCCCTGGAACGACATCGTTTATGGACGGCCCCTAAGGGAAGATATTTTAGGGATGTGATCCTCGCTGAGTGGGAAGAGAGCCAAACTCGAGGAGATGGCCCAGTACGAAAGAACCAAAGAACGCTGAAAATCACTAAAAATCGATAGTTCGGTAAAATCACTCAAAATGCCTGTTTGTGCTCAAACGGCGCCTTTGCGGAAAATGGCTGATTGCAATTTTTGACTGAAGAAATTAAATTTAGAAAGAAAAATTGACGGGAAATCGTCTGGGGCGACCTCAGTCAGGGAGAACCAGCTGTTACTGTATGTAACACTGCCTTCAAGTCCTCAACCTACTTACTGTATGCATGTATGTACACGTACAGTACCATACTGTACATTCAGGTATCCCTACTTTCGGATCCTGTGCAGAGCGGCTGGTACCGCATCGCGACTATAAATATTCCAAACTCACCTCTTTTAGCATGGCCACTCTATTTTCGTCTGCTTGAATGGCGTTCGGCTGATTTTCTATGCGTCCACAGTGGTGACTGGCTTTCAGTACCTTAACAAAGAACAAAACATGGACTGGAGTGCAAATCGAAATACCGTAGTGCCGCCGTTGGATTGGTCGCTGTTGGTGATGGCGAGGTTACAAGCGATCAGATCAGGGAAGAGAAGACCACTCTTGTACCACTGCATGTAGTCCTGGTGCCACTCCGACGCACCTCCCTGACCGGCCTCCTTGCGCAGCATCTTGGCGTGGTACAGGTAAATCTCTCCTCTGTTCAGAAGCTACAACTTTGCCCTGTACTCGTCTGCACATAACTAAGAAACCAGCAAGAACACCTGCTCGGCAACTTTGGCGATTTTGACGTTTCCAGCCAAGACTCCCAGAAAATCTTTGCCCTGCTCGGTCCATAAGGCCAGAGCCCACTTGCTGTCGCTCTGACGAAAGTAACCGGTCTGGTTGTAGAAGGCGTCCTTGGTCGACAGAGCCGACTCCACTCGCTCCAATTCGTGAGCACCCAGAAGACCTCTGAAACTTGCAACATTCTTACCAGGTAACTTAACTTTTGTGCTGCTTCTTTACTGCCTAAAAGAACAATAACTTATGACCGCCAGGTGTTGGCTGAGTAATGTGTACCTATTTATCAGAGGGCAATCACACCTTTTTAGGCGACCAATAACTTGTTCGCCTTGCTCTCCAAATGGATAAACGCGACGAACAAATGTTTCGTGTTTTTTAGTAATTTGTGTTCGCTCTTGTACTTAATGGACTAGTGTGATTATTAAAAGACTAAAGACGAATATAATTTGTTTACGGCCATTTCAAAATGGTAGAAACCGTTCTCAATTATGAAAATTGTCGGACGGCAACGACCGTCTTTGATCGCTTTCAGAAAAGGCCAGATAGGTTTGCTGAACAACTTTTTTAAATCACAGGTGCGACCAAAGAAGACGGCAGAGAAGACGCTTACTTCACAATCACATAGCCATTAATAAAGTAGTCCTCTTTCATCTGGTCGGAGGTCTGTAATTCGGCTTGGCCTGCCTGATATTGATAAGTCGACTCTAAAAGTGGCGTGCGACCGATCCATCTATCAGGACGGCACAGGCAGAGTACCTCCGGTTCTGGTGAACGAGCTGGAGGCACGAGCCACCGCCTGGAATGGTCGGAGGAACCAGATTTTCTGCAGAAGAGCCATTGCACGTCTATTGAGCAGGGCGCGCAGAGGAGAAGGGAGTTGTTTATCGCGGCTGGCACGAGATACCAGGCCAGAATCTATTGGCGCAGCCGCAAAAAAGCCGCACAGCCAGCCAGGTGACAAAAACAACTTTCGTACGTGCTCTGCTCCTGAAGTTGTACTGTTCTGCGTACGATTCATTTCTTGGCCGCTATCATAGGCTTTATGCAAATTTTTCATACTCGTCCAGTCACAGGTTCATTCCTACCTACCATAGTTAATGTCTGTTACAGTCAGGCACTTATCGCCGTTTATGGTACCGGTGCCTAAGCTAGTGACACCATGCATGGTACCACTCTGTTCAGATTTCGTACCATAGGAGGAGGTAGTGGTACCATATATGGTATCACCACAGTCCCCGAACGTAGGGTACCGTATATAGTGCCACTACGTAGCCTAGGTACCGGTACCATAAACAGCGTTAAGTACCAGGACTGTATTAGTACAAAAACCACTGGAGAAAACAGAGAAGTTCTCGCTTGACCTTTTGGAAAAGGGCCTAGGTACGTTGGTTTTGCTGCAGTCTATACCTTGAATAATTGGTTACTTTTAGCCAGAGACAGATGTCTAAGCATAAGATTGATAGAATATTATGAGCCACAGCCGCCCGATGTTACAAACCAAGTTCAACTGAGATCTTGTTTGTCTGCACGAAGACGAAAGGGTTGACAAAATGCTAGCGCATGGGCTGGCATGCATGTATGTACTGTATGTATGTACGTTGTATGTAGCTGCGTGGCGACCATGTCAGGTGCGTGGTAATAAAGAAAAATCTTAAAAAAATAGTAATTAGCAATCAGCAGAGCGTCAGAATTAGCAGGACCATCGGTAGTCGGTGGGATTAGCGCATATTGCGCGGCACATTGATTTTCCATTAATTCGCGCCCCCGGTCACAGCGGCCGCCGACTTTCATAAAGGTTTTATTAGATTTAGCTGGTGCACCTCGATTGTAAAACCCTTCTGGCTCCGGAGCTGTTTGTCTACGGCGGTGCCTGGTCTGCTTAGCCTGGCCTTGTTGGCTATCGGCCATTCGAAAAGCCAAACAACACTTGTTATCGATTAGCCAATGGCCGAACTGAACGGTCATTAGTACCGAGTAATTAGCTAGTCGCCATGGCGACTCGACTCTGCCTGCGCAAGGCCGTTCGGCTTTGACTCCCAGAGTACGAGTGCCCACGTTATTGACTATTTATGAACTTCAACTCCACTGCCATTGATCGAAGTTCGGCCGCTGCTCCACTTTACTTTCTCGATTACCTTCTCTTTTCCTTTTAAGCATCCGATTAGAGCAGGTTCCTTGCTTGTAGGTTTTGGGCAACTAAACTAAAGGCGATAGTTGGAACTGCGTTCTTTCTTGTTATAGTAGCGATAGAAAACTTGTTCGTTGCTCGGTTGAACGAAAAAGTTTGAAAATGTCTATTACTTACATGCCCCATAAACAAGCGCGAACACAAGTTTCTCGATTTAAAAGTTGTTCGCCATGTGGTTTTTTGCTCGGTTGTTGTATTCCAAATGAGTATATTTGTTCGCGCCTAGTGAAGCTAAGTCTGCAGAGGCGCACGTACAGTAGATAACGTGGGCGAACACAAAATATTATATTTATATAGACAAACGTCTTCTTGTAAACCTGCAGCTTTTTAGTTTTAGCAAAGTAATTTCTGAATGCAACTAATGAAAACCCGCTGCCAGACAACCGAAAATAGAAAATTTGGAAAAACAGCCGATCAATATTTTACTCTGTTTTGTCACTACTGTACGTCTCATTTGCAACTATTCTTTCATCTTATAAGCTTGAAATTCGACTCCTCTTTGCTACTTGCAGCAAAATTTCAATTTAGGAAAACGGAAAGTCAATTTTTATCGTTCCGAATTCTTTGAGCCCGCTTGCCTGCCCTTCTTTGTCGTTTCTCTATCAGGGAATTGGCACGAAATCAGAAACCTGTTTTAATAGCGGTTCCTTTAAGTAAGTAAAACATTGAAAATTAGACCGGTAGAGCCAAACTTAATGGGTCAACTAATCCAACAGTGACGTCAGAGTAGTCGGTCCCTTTCATAGCATTGTGCGTGCGAGTGTCTTTGTTTTTGTGAAGGGGCGATCGAACTCAGCGGCCTCCTTTTTGCTCACTCTCAAAGCCTGAGGGAGGCCGGCTGAAGTGTGCAGATAAATTCGCGTCCAACTTGCCATATCAGTGGCGGTCGGGTTCGATTTCGGCGTAAAAACCTGCCACGCCCACGTAGCCGCTAATACCGGCCGGCCGCGCCGGCAGGGTTAAGGCTGCCGGGTTGAGGATAACGAGATTATAAGCCCACTTATGGAAGAAAGTGACTCTAATTTGCCTAGTGGCGAGCAGGCGTGAGCGTCGTTGCCGAAAATGGCTCCCGCGAGAGAAAGATTTTCATGACGCCAATGCAGAGTGACGCTTCATTGTGTCCCTCGAGCTTCGGCCACCAAATTGTCTGACCACTGCGCGCCCGAACAGGCGCCGCTATGGCCTCGTTGCCGCTGCTCGCTTGGCTACCGATTCTCTCTGGAATCTGCGGTCAGTTCTTAGCATTTTACAGTTTTCGCTCCAAACTTGCGCCTTTCTTTTAAGGCGCCTCCGTACCACTTTCTACTGTGGACAGCGGACACAATCTATTTCGGCTGGAAAATGGTGAGTTTTTCTTTTCATCTAGAAACGCATTTGAATGCAACAATGTTGTGAAATACGCGCCGCGGTTGTCCAGAAGCAAGAAAAGAAAAGTTTTGCAGAACAGCCATTTATCAAGCGTCCGGATCCCACTCAATCTTTGCTCTGATAAATGGAGTTTTGTCAAAAAGCCGGAAACTAATTTCCGCCGGGAAAGTGGTTCAGATTGAAATTAAAGCCGCAGAAAAATCGAGATTCGTGCTTTTTTATTTCAGGCGACTCCCAGTATTGGTACTTCACTCGCACTTCATTCGGTGCTGTCAAATGCGTCGATGCGCTATCGATTGACTCAATGGACCCACTGACCGGCGCCGAAGATATGTACGCCGGTGCGAAAACTAACCCGGTGCGAACCACTAACACATTTCAGTCAGATCCTTTACACAGAATGTCCAAAAGTCGAGCGATGGAAACTGATTCACTACCACAACCGCGGTTCTCAATTTTCTCTGGTCAGGGCTATTTGGGCGGCAAAAATAGCAGTTGTCTACAGTCAAAATCTGCCAATCGTAGACGTCTCGTACCGACCGTGCCAGGCAGCTTTCGCCAGACCAACTTGTCCCGAGCAGAACAAGCCAAAACGAAAACACAGACTGCGTCATCGCAGACGGCACAGAAAGAAAAGACTAAAACACGCAGCGTCGCACGTCCGCGTCAAAAGACAAAGTCTCGGTGGAATTGTCAATGCTGACCTGCGTCTGGTCAAAAGTTCTAGTCCGTACGTGATCTCGGCTGACTTGATAGTGCCAACAGATGCTACTTTGACCATCAACGCCGGTGTCCAATTGCGATTCAGACCCAATGTCAAACTGACCGTTTACGGTAGGAAAGATTTTGTCTAGTTTTTCTCTAATTATTAAGAGCAATTACAGGTCGATTAGCAGCCAGAGGAACCCAAACAGACCCAATCGAAATGGTGCCTATGTCAGCGGGCGTATTCTGGGCAGGAGTTTTCCTCAAACAACAGTACAACGTGCTGGGTACATTGCATTCTATTTCTCTTCTGATTGCTCTAACTCTAATAAAATCACTTTGACTTCAGATGTTAGACTGGTGGGTTCCAAATACGGACACGAAGGCGTGGTTCAGGTTTACGACCGAGAACTGGTTCGCTGGCGCCTCGTCTGTTCATTGGGATGGGACAGGAGAGCTGTCGACGTTGTCTGTAGACAACTGGGATACAAATTGGGTGAGCTACAAACAGCTGTATGCAAAATGTTTTCTCTGCTCAAGTTGCGGTTTCTAGGCGCAGATCTGGGCAAATGGACAGTGTCAGACGTACCTGCTCAGGGTGTTGACTACTGGATAACGAACGTCAGATGCATCGGACGAGAGGATTCAATTGCCGATTGCCAGCGTTCTCCTACCGTAACTTGTGATACGGGACCAGCTACAGCTGTCTGTCAAGGAGTTGCTCAAAGTACTTCAGATCAGACGTTCCGGGTCAAATAACAATTTTGGAAGCATATACATGATTTATGTATATGTATGTTATGAAACATAACAATTCT